>UELU01137482.1:3257-13341 GCA_900490025.1 Megastigmus dorsalis | reverse complement strand
TTACAAGTCATTGAAAAAAGTATTCTGATGTTGAACTTGACGAATGCATTAACTGTGGAAATCAGTACCAAGCTACTTTAATCAGTTATTATCTCAATTTTAAGATATTCATTGTACCTACGTCATTGGATAAATCGATTAACGATATAATTTGTATTTTAAATTTTTTTTTTAATTGTATCTTAACTAAAAACTAAATGATTTTAATAAAGCGTCAACTGTATTGTGGATCAACATTGCTCAAACGTCTCATAAATAAATTATGTCTCATTGGAAAGAAAGCAAAGAAAACAAATTATTGAAAATGCCAAAATGAATAAAATAAACAGGTTAATAAATACCTGCACCAGATCTTGCAAAATTCATGTAGTTTGTCTGACTACATTAAAATTTTTTTCTTTTTATGGTAAATCCACTCGTCCATTTTTTTATAATAACATCTATGTCAATTCTGTGATTTCTTTTGTAGACATAGATCTTATATAAATGCATAAAATATTTACCATGGATGGCTCTTAAATAGATTTTTTCACCTTTTTCTTTAAAAATTACCAATGAATTTTTTAATAATATGCATAATCCCATAATAAATCTTATACTTTTTTCATTTCAGTTTTTGCATAAAATATGGATAATTTTGATGCAACTGACCAATGTTGCAATTGCTCCAAAAAAAATCTGAGTAAGACAGCCACACAAATAAAGATTATTAATTTAGAGAGTGAAGTTGAAGCTGTTCTTGAGCAATTAAATATAGATAATGTCAGTGTTGGATCTAAACTTTGTGATACATGTAGAAGACTTGTTTTTTTGGCACAAAAAAATTTAAAGTTGATCAGCAACCATCAAGTTGTGATCAAAGTCAGCCAATGAGTTCTCAGGAAGTACCTAGCTCGCAGAGTTCGGGAAGTGTTTTCGAGGTAAAATTAAACATTCCTAAAGAAATAAAACCTACTGTTGAGCTACCCCTTAAAAGAACTTTTGCCTCTCATAGCGTGTGTTGTGTCTGTAAAGACACAAATAATTTGATTCTTGTGCCATTGAATGCAACATTACAATGTTTCAATGAATTGAAAATTTTTATTCCAAATGGCAATCGCGTTTGTTCTAAACATCTAATCAAAAAACGATTTTTCCAAGATGAATTAAAATTAATACAAGTATACTGTACACAAGTCTTTTAACTGCAGATGAAATATGTTTATTTCTATATGAAATATCAGACTTAACGTCGCAAACATTCTTAGATAAAATTAAATCATCAGAGCTTAACGAGAAACAATTATTTTCTTTTACAAGTCTCTCTGATAATCAATTGCAAGAGGTGAGTAAATTGCTAGTTTCCATGAGATCATCACATTCTAGGGACGTTACACAAGCTTTGGTAATATTTTTATTTAAACTACGGACTGGATCATCGAATAATTTTATTTCGTCTATTTTTGGAATAGATAACGAAATAAAAGTCTCAGATTTTTGCGAATCGGTAATTAATTCATTTGAAAAAGATATCTTGCCCATATACTTTAGAGTAAAAAGTATCTCAAGGGAAGAATTAATTCGTGATTTTACTTCTATTTTTGTGAAAAAACTTTTTAATTTAACGAACGTACTTGCTTTGGTATTCGATGGGACTTATTTACGTCACCAAAAAAGTAAAAATAATTACTATCAACGGAAGTCATATTCAGGTCACAAGAAATATCCTTTGGTTAAGCCATTCACTATTTGCACCACAAACGGGTTCGTCGTAGATGTTCCTGGTCCGTTCTTAGCTACGGAAAACGACGCAAGTATTATGAAAAAAGTGATGCAAGATCCGAATGGTGTTAGAACTATCATGAGAAAAGGTGATGTTTGTATTCTGGACAGGGGATTCAGGGATGTGGTAGCTTATTTAGAAAGTCTTGGTTTTAGGGTTCTTATGTCCGCCTTGAAAAGAAAAAGGCCCAACTTGACAACATCTGAATCAAATGAATCTCGTTATGTTACAAAATTGAGATGTGTAGTAGAGGCCGTTCACGGTATTCTCGGAAAAAAATTTAAACTTCTTCATCAGCAGTTGGATAATAACCTTCTACCAAAAGCTGGTGCATATTGTAGAATCGCATGTTTTCTTAACAATCGCTTTGGAAACCGTTTAAACAGCGATAAAGATGACGATGGATTGCAAGACATAATTATTGAAGGAATGCTGAAATGTAATCAAGATGAAAATACTTTGGCATCAGAAGTTGAGACAGCCAGATAGTCTAGAAGATCCACTACTACAACTAAATTGACATCAGATGACATAACTGGCTTTCCGGAGATGACTGAAAGGGATCTTAAATTTTTTTTTCAGGCACCTATGAAATAGGTCAAGCCATCTGTTATCTGGCTGAATTAATGGATGATAATCAAAATATCAATTTGGAGTATGTTAAGTTGAAACCAAATATTATCAAAGTATTAGTAAGGTCCAGGGACAGAAATAGTAAGACCTACAAGTGCTACGTTGAAAATAAGCCTAATTCAATCGGATATAGCGGTATTTACGACACGCATGCGACTGTGCGAATGGACTACGAACTGTAGGATCTTGCTCCCATATCGCAGCAGTTATATACTATCTCGGTAATGCTAGATATCAATCGAAAATTATTAGACCAGCAAAAATTCTTTCTGATATGTTTTCCACCATGGATATTGATCCAGTTATAGATGAAGACAGTGATGAAGATTAAGTATAATATTGTAATTAAAATTGATAATGTTAAAGTTCTTGTAAATTTTAATTGATGTGAATTTATCACATTTACATTGACAATATGTAATTATCTTATTATTTCTTGAACAAATTGAATACACGTATTTATATTTTTTTATATCTATTATTCTAATTTCTACTATAATTATATACTTACTTAAGGATATTACTTTATTATAATAATTAATAATTTCAAAATGATACGACGTTTTTCTGTGCTTTAAGTTGGCTGAATAGGCTCTTTGCAGTTACAGGGAAGTGATACTTGACTTTACGAACTTTTAGGAGTTGGGAAAAATTTCTAGACTACTTTTTGGTGTTTTTGCATACAGGAAAAGGGTCTTAGAGTATTTTTAGGTGTTTTAATACCTACTGAAGTATCTAATTTTGGGATTATGTGCTAAAAACATGGGAAAAAACGCGAAAATAACGGTTTTTTTAATTTTTGAGCACGTTCCGGTCAAATAATGATAATTTGAATACGTGCGTTCGAAAGTACGGGAAAAAACACATCAAAAATGATTATTTACATATTAGCCAAATATGACCTTCATAGCCTAAAGAATCATTGAAAATTTCAATAATTTTTTCTGACCCCGATTTTTATCCAAAAACTCTGAAAAAATCAGACTATTTTGTAGCAAAAAATCTGATATCCATGAATTTTTTCAGAATTTTTGGAGCAAACAGTAAAGCAGGAGAAATTATTTTCCAAAAAACACGTTTTTTACAATTGTGGCACTCTATTGCCAACTAGGAGTCTGAAAATTTAGGTGAGAGAGCTCCCAAATATGCTCTTTCGAATGGCTAATCCCCGATAACGATTCACTCTTAGGCAATTTTAACAATGTTAACCCGCTATAGCATTTAATGGCAATTCATTACTGGGATTTATCCCGAAAAGAAATGATTGTTAATTTTACCATTAATGTTAATTTAAACTGGAAGCTAATTGCAATATGATATCATACTAAAAAGCTACTTATTTTAACTTAGATTTATAAAAATGAAAATATTATTTATTGAACTAAATTGTAGATATATGTAGAATAATTAAAAATAAAAATACAATCTAAGTTAGCGAAATGCAAAATACAATTGGTACATTAAGATCTTGTGACGAAACGTCACAAGCGGATATATTGAATACACCGCGCGCAGTAGTTCGCCCATCCGGCCGCCAGGTGGCGAGGGCCAAGCCGCGATCAGAAAAGTAGTCCTTAGGATATATATATGACTGCGAGAATCCGATTAGGCGGCGTTCGGGTGAGCTAGCTCTAGTGGACTAGGCCACTCGATCTCCCACGTGAGATAGCTGGTTTCGCCTTTCTCACCTTTTGTAAAAAGGCTTGGTGGTTTCGCCATCCTTTACCGAGACTGCAAGGAGTTGACCTACAGTCTCCCCCCCTGTTTGTGTAACCGCACACACCCAAACTGGCGTCGGTAAGTGTACCTGAGACTGCCGTACCGTACCGTAACCTGTCTGTGGATCCCGCCACCTGAAGGCATTTCGCCAATACAACAGCCAGCTACGGGTGTCTCCGGTCGCACACTTGTAAATAGACGCGTTAGATGCATTTCGTATCTAAATCACTTTAGCTTTAAGAGTGCTCCTCAAGAAATCCGGAAGTCAAATTCGACTGCAGCGCCGCAAACTAAAATTATCAAAAAAATTTTGTTCTGATTCGTGCGCCACCTCGTGGACTTAGTAATAAGTAGATTGTCTATTCTTTTTTATCGACCGATCAGAATCGTAGCATATCAGCCGTGGGCCCCGCCCCCGACCCGGAGCTCATGCTAGGATTTTTTATGGTGGGAAGCGCGCTCACGCCCATGGTTTGTATTGGTTGCGTACCATGTACGAGTATGAATACTTTCTATTCGCAAATACAAAATAATGGTTTTGATAAATAAATAACAATATAATTTTGTTCTTTTTTAAATTTATTATTTTTTTTTTACAATTAATTTTTTAAATTTATAGTACACGGCCCATTAACCGTTAAGTAATTCCCTCTAACCTGCCCCCGTTCTTCTCTACCACTCCATTCCCTTCCCCTTCAACGCCACCAACCCCTTGCTCTTCCCCTTCCTCTTCCTCTTCCCCTTCCCCTTCCTCGTCCTCGTCCTCTTCCAATTCCTCTTCCTCTCGCCATTTCTTGCCACCTTTCCACCCTTTCCTGCCACCCTTCTTGTTGTTGGTTTGATCTCGCACTACTATCTCTCAAATCATTCCAGTCTTGCCAGACTGAGGAAGTGGCACTCCGAAATGGCGTCTCCTGTACAGAAGAAGCCGACTGAGGCGGAGGACTATCAGGAACCTCAGACGCCTCAGGAGGAGGAGTAGACTCCTTATTTGCATCCTGCAAAATAAAATATAATATTATAATAATAATAATAATTAGATATATATAATAATTTTTTTAGTTTCCCCAACATCGCGGCGAGTCTATCCTATTTGCATATATATACTATATATCTATATGTGCAGATCGTATACGTGTGCAGGGAGCCCGTCAATGTATGTAATGTAGAGACCGAGAGAGAGAGAGAGCGAGCAAATTTTTGTAAATTTCTCTTTCTCTCTCTTTCTCTCTCTCCCTACATTACATACATTAATACAGGCTCCTGCACACGTATATGATCTGCACATACGTATATATATATAGCGAGCACATTTTTTCAATTTTTCTCTCTCTCTCTCTCTGTGTCTCTCTCTCTACATTACATATATATATATATATATATATTTACGGGCTCCTGCACACGTATACGATCCGCACATACACACACACACACACACACACACTGCGCACGTTAGCACTAATTAACCTGTGCATTTATGCACTCGTGCCGCGCCATATGAAAGCATACCGCAGAACTGCAAAAGAAACTCGGGCATAGAGAAACAAAAGTGCGAGCGAGAAAAAAAAAGGCCGTCAACGTATTTATGTAATGCCCCCCCCCCCAATAAAAAAATTAATAAACAAAAATAATAAAAAAACTTGCATCATTTTCCTCATCCGATGACTCAGATGGCTCTGGAGGCGCCGGTAGCAGTCTCTTGAGGTCCCAGCATGCGGCAAATGCAGCGGCATTTAAAAATTTTTTAATACCGCTGCTGCGGCTTCTTCTTGGCGTCATTTTCTGAAAAAAATACAAACAGACATAATAAGCACGGCTAATTTATAAAATTTAATTTAATTTATTAATTTTTACCTTAGTCTTGCTATATCCAAGTGGCGTTGCAACCTCCAACCTGTTGATGCGTGGTCACTGTTCGGAAATAGACTGACGCTGAAACAAATGAAACCTGCATACGTTAGGGGAGTTAGGTATCTACGGCCGTCTGTAGACTAATGACTATATGTTCCATGATCTCTTTTTCTGCGCTTCTTGATTGGTTAAGCTACCAAATCGGCGCATTACAGAAAGAGTATTCTTACGTTGTAAAGAAATCATCTCGTCATTGTTTCGTGTGGGTTTTACACTATTACATGCGCAACGCAGTTTTTAGAGATTTCTTGTTTTGAATATATTTTCATATATATTTAATATTGTTATACAATATTGTTAAACTATATTGTATATTTAAATTTTAATTTATTCGGATTGATTAAACATGAATTGTGAAAAACAAACCAACTTTGGTTTGAATCACGATGTTCCCGAAGAACAGAAGAAAAAGGCGGATCGTCGATTGAGATGTGATGGGCTTTCAAATGAAAAGGTTAAACGCTATCGACTTAGTGCAAGAAGACCTAGTCGTAGCAAAGCTGCTATAGCTAAGTAAATAAATTTTCTTTCAATATATGAGTGACTGGGGTCTACGATGTACATATCATCATATTATTTTTATTATATTATTTGTATCAGGGCTCAGGGGCGCAACAACCTTCAATTGACAGTGGGTGTCCAAAAAGGGGCGGGGAAAGAAGGGGGGGGGCATTAAGTAAACCGTAAATGTTTACATCTAATAACCCCACACTCTCGAGTTGAAATTTAAACACCACATATATTATATACATTTAAGGGGGTGCCTTTATTACGTCGGGAGAGGGTATTGCGATGCAGCTCATCGGTCCGCTCGTCCGTTTCACCTCGTCGGTCGATCGGTCGGTCGGTCGCTTTATCTGTCCTGGTTTGCGTTTGCAGCAGCGGCAGCGGCCGGCAAAACCTTTGGCGCGGTCTTTCTCTCGCCTCAAATCCTTAACTAGCCGATTTTCCCACCGTATACCGCGGTGATGCTGATGGACTTTTACTCCCGCTACATCACGAATTAAAACGATAGACATAACTGCGGGGAGAAGGATTCTTTACGCACGCTCCTGTTGCTCATGTTGCGCTATGACTTTGCGCGATTCCTGTATGCACTACATCGCTCGCCTGATTATCGCGCATTTGATTTAATTGCGTAATTTACGAGCTATAGCCTCGGCAAAGCGTTTAAGCGTGTGCGCAGGGCGTTCGACAAATCCGTATATTATGCTCAGTTCTATAACTATAGGAACGAAGTGAAGAATTCGTTACACATTCGACATGATTTTTATATACTTTAATTATAGAGAGGCAGCTTTGATAATTTTATTTTGAGTCTCTTAGGTTTCGACTAATGAAAAAACGATAAATTACAAGATAAATACGCGCGCGGTAATGCTTCCCTTCGGATCTGTCCAACGTACTGTTTGATCTAAGGAAATTTTCATGCAGCATTAAGCGCCTTACGAACCGCGACGAGATATAGGTACCACATTCACGCACATATATGCGTGCGTATATGTATATAAAATGTACATATTTATATCAGTTGTAACGGGGGACTTCATTTAGGCGTGGAAGCGACCTAACAATTTCCCCGCATACGCTAATAAAAGGCAAACGATGAAAAAGACTGTCAGCTCACCATCAAAGTTCTGGCAGCTGATTTTAATTATATTTTTAATGCTAATCTGCATAGGCAGATTTAAACTAAGGGCGCCAGGCACTGATTTATAAAAGAAAAGCTAGCGAGCAGTGCCACTCGAATAGTTGATTTTACTCTAACATTCCAAATAAAATAATATAAACTCGACTAGCCAGAGGCAGAGTCGTGAGGTCGGACGGCCTCAGAGACGTTCGATTTTCGAACTGAGTTTCGGGTTACGGACAGGCACTTTCACGCACATAAAGAAATAAGTTTTTAAATAACTAAAAATAGATCTGAAATAAATGAATACGCTGACACCTTCTTTTAAATTGAAATTTTAACAATGGGTCCTTTTAATAGGCAATCTAACCGTATTACAAAATATAGTGACAAGAAATGCGCTGTGCGCAATCGAAAGAAGCCTGTCGAAGGCACGTTATACAATTAAGTGGCTCGACAATTTAATCTAGTTTTACTTCAAAATTAATATTACTCTATTCCAATATTCGCCTAGAAGAGGCACGCTAATCGCTCTCGCTATAATCGAGTTACTTGGCTCACCAAATGCAGCGTTGCTCCACCTCCCTCGAGCGTACAATTCGGACGCGAGCAAACGGAGTTTTCTTAGAATGAAGACAATAAAAACGCGCGTGTCGCAAAGCACTCTAGCGCTAAACTACGCGCCTCAACGTAGGCAAAAAATAATTTAATTAAATTGAATTGAATCGGAATCAAGTGAAGTTGCACGCGTTAGGCAATCCCTACCGTGTTTTAGCTCCTGCTCGTATCTCCGAGATTTTAAGCAGGCACCGGGCCTGGAAAAGCGAGGCAGTACAACTTCAAAATTTTAAGTAATATTTTAATTTAAATAATATGAACAAAAATACAATGCGAATAAGCGCTGCCAATATAAAGGCACGGGCGCTTACACTTCGCGAAGGGAACTTTTACGCGAATCACAAAGGCAACTACGCGGCGCGGAAGTCTGGAAGAAGCGATGTTCCTTGTCGAGCAGCCAGTAGAGAAGTCCTCGAGGCAAGCGTCGGCGAGTCCGACGAGGCTCGCGGCATCCGACGCGCTCTCCTCGCGTCGCCCTCGGATTGGCGCGCTGACTTCCCTTTCCCTGTAAGCACAGGCACTAAAAGTATCTATCTTTGGAAATTTCCATAGTTTTGGAATTTTGAAATATTCCGATGTGATGCTAGGGCTTATACTGTGCTTTACAGGCAATATTTTATAGACTTTTCCGGCTAATTTATGAATTGAAATTCATAGGCAAGAAAAGCGAGGCATTGAAAAGCCTATCACGCTTTCTTGCATAAATGGCCGGAAAAGGCACTCGGAGCCTTTGAGGCATTAAAAATCGAGTGTATTCTAAATTATAAATATTGAAAAATTGAGTTGACGTGGAGGCAAAAAATAATTGAGAAGAGAGAACTATAAAAAAGAATTGAAATGCATAGCTTAGGCATTTATCCGATGTTCCGATCTTCTTGGTCTGAGGCATCTTGGAGCTGCAGCGTAATTATTGGATGCAGCGAGTTCTTCTTTCTTGAAGAGGTCGGGGCTCGACGATGCGTAGTTGCGCATGTATAAAAAAAGATAAAAAAATAAAAATAAATAATTGTTCTCTAAAATTAGCGGCCCGAGACGAGACGTGGAGGGACATCCCTTCTGGCTGCTTAGTTTGCCTTTTTAGGCATTTTTATTATTGTGTATTCGTGCGGTTAACGTGCGACAAATCGCCACGTTACACAGTGTATTTGAATTTCGCGGATTTTTTCTGAGCATCGCGTCGCGAAGTCGCCGTTGTTTTTATCAAGTAGGCGCTTTTTCGCCATCCCGGTTATTAGGTGTAAAAGCTTAAACCACACAGATATTCAATCCGGGACTTGCGGGACATAATATTCGTTTGCGTGACGTATTCCGGGACTAACATCAACTCGGGACTTAAGTCGCGAATAGCTGTCCCGCGCAATCCGGAACGGTCGGCTGCCTTAATTTAAAGGCATAAAAAAATTATAGGCTATCCTCGATGTCTTTATAAATAATTACTTAAACCCTCAGCTTTTTACACCTATCAACGCAATGCTCTAGGGTTAAATATTTTGTTGCGAAAAATATTCTTTGATAGACACATTTTAAATCAAATTAGATGAAATAAAATAACATTACAATAAAACATTTTTAAATAACTGTATTGATTTTCCACATATCATTGCAGTATTTATATTAAGGACTTTAATTATTATATTATTTATATCATAAAATATTTAAAAATATAAAATAAAATATTTAGTTTTAAGTTATTTATATAAAATTAAGGTAATTTGAATTTTTAAGTAAATTTACCAAATGTAATTTTACGGTAGTCATTACATTGAATGAATTTCATACATAAAGCATTAATGTCAAGCAAATCTAGAATG
>UELU01137481.1:12466-22844 GCA_900490025.1 Megastigmus dorsalis | reverse complement strand
CCTTCCTTAGATAGGGCTTTAGCAAACTGCTTCATTAGGCCTAGTTTGATATGTAGGGGTGGAAGCAGTATTCTGTTACGGTCCACCAGAGCTTCACGGATTACATTCATCGAATGAACCTGAAACGAAGTTCTTTGAGTCCATATTTTCCGAACGTAATGATTCTTACGATCACTACTATCCCACAAACATAAGAAACAAGGATACTTAGTGAATCCTGATTGCTGCCCTAAAATGACTGTCAAAATTTTTAGATCTCCGCAAACTAACCACTTGTGTTCTGCATATTTTATTTTATTTAACACTAACTGAATATCTTCATAGCTCTCTTTAAGTTCTGTCGAATGTGCTAGCGGTATTGGTGCGTAGACGTTCGTATTATGAAGTAACACTGCCTTCAAACTTCGCGTTGATGAATCCAAAAAAAGTCTCCACTCATTGTCTTTGTAAACATCAGGTGCTAATTCATCCTTTAGGAGGGTTCTTTTGACATCGTAAAGAATTGCCTGAATGCCTCCTCCCTATTACGGAAACTGTCTACTTTTACGTTTTTCTCCAACCAATTTTTATTTTTCATAAATGATGTTAAACATTCTGCTTTATCTTTTGGCAGACCTATATCTCTCACGAGGTCATTCAATTACTCCTTTGAAATTTGTTTTGGAGCTTTACCTTTCAAATTATAAGGAGTATAATCTTGGTCATCGTCAGGGAATGTATCTTCGCTTTCTACAAATTTCTCTCCATCAGTGACTACACTGTCACTTTCTTTTACTTCTTCATTGCCTATAACGATCGGGGTGCTTGTTCGACGTGAGACTGCTTGCCTTTCACGTTACCGGATGTTTGCTTAACGTTAGTCTCCGTGCCTCGCACATTACGGTGTGCTTAATTGGGTGAGTCCCCTTGCCTTTCAAGTTTCGGGCTAGTTCATTTGTTTAGGGGTATTCCACAGCCCCAAAGGGAGATATTGTTGATTCCATACTCTGGAAGAGCATCAGAGCAAGAGCAGACTTGTTGGTCTGCTATACTCACTCTTGCAGTGATGGTATCAGAAATCCTGCTACCTCAGAATATGCTGTAGATGGTGACACTGCCCGTAAAGGGATGTGTGGCATGATCCATCGTGCGATATCCTGAGGTATCGAAGCCAGCGGAGGCGCGCTGCTCTGCACGGAGGCGTTAGGGAATTGAGAATGAAGCCTTAGTGTGTCCGACGACGAGATGACCAATTCCTCGTCAAAGTCGGAAAGCCTTTATACTTAGACCTAGGAAGGTATGAAGGTTCTCACCCATAAGACGGTGGACTCACCAGCGATCAGACCTGGATCCCTAATGCGCGGGTACAAAAAAAATCATGGAACTTGAAGATAAATTAAAAAAGAACTCTTTTCCCAGATCCGAGAACACATTAGGTTTGCCTCATGTTGACGCTAGACCTTCAACATCAAAACACCTCTGTCCCAGGAATCCTGATACATTCTGTTATGTTTGTAGCAAACATATTCCAGGAATAAATAACCGCAGGAAGATCTCTGAAAAAATTAGCATAATATATAGGCAGTGCTTAAACATAGAAGTTATTGATCAGAGAAATAGGTGGATACCTCATAGCATGTGCAGTGCCTGTTACCAAATGCTCAATCGCTGGAATGATAGCCAACAGAGTAAAGAAGTGAAATTCATGACACCAAAAATATGGAATGAACCAATAGATGAGAAAGATTGCTACTTCTGACAGAATTCTTTTAAAGGCTCCAATAGGAAGAAAAAAGATAGTTTAACCTACGTTGAAGTATCGTCAGTTACAAGACAAGTAGATCGATCAGTAAAAGAAGAAGAAGATAATATCATGAGTACAGTATCATCCATAGAGAGTTTGGTAATTTCTGACTACGATGACAATGAAGAAGTGAAAGAGACTGATGAAGAGGAATTTGAAGAGAGCGATGATGCATTCTCTGATAAAGACGAGGATTTTACTCCTTATAATATGAAAGATAAAGCTCCAAAACAAATTTCAAACGAGCAATTGAATGAATTCGTGAGAGATCTGGATTTGCCGAAAGATAAAGCAGAATATTTAACATCATTTATGAAAGATAAAAATTGGTTGGAGAAAAACGTGTAAGTAGACAGTTTTCGTAATAGAGAGGAGGCATTCAGGCAATTCTTTATAATATTAAAAGAACCCTCATTAGTACATCGTAAGGATGTAAATAGACTCATGGATGAATTAGCACCTGGTGTTTACAAAGACGATGAGTGGAGACTTTTTTTGGATTCATCAACGCGAAGTTTGAAGGCATTGTTACTTCATAATACAAACGTCTACGCACCAATACCGCTAGTACATTCGACAGAACTTAAAGAGAGCTATGAAGATATTCAGTTAGTGTTAAATAAAATAAAATATGCAGAACACAAGTGGTTAGTTTGCGGAGATCTAAAAATTTTGACAGTCATTTTAGGGCAGCAATCAGGATTCACTAGGTATCCTTGTTTCTTATGTTTGTGGGATAGTAGTGATCGTAAGAATCATTACGTCAGGAAAGTATGTACTCAAAGAACTTCGTTTCAGGTTCATTCGATGAATGTAATCCGTGAAACTCTGGTGGACCGTAACAGAATACTGCTTCCACCCCTACATATCAAACTAGGCCTAATGAAGCAGTTTGCTAAAGCCCTATCTAAGGAAGGAGAATGTTACCAGTACTTAAAACAACAATTCCCAAAACTATCTGAAGCAGAATTGAAAGAAGGCGTTTTTGATGGACCACCAATTAGAAAGATGCTCAGAGATGATAGTTTTATTGAGCACATGAATGATACAGAAAAAGCTGCATGGAATATTTTTAAAGGAACTGTAAAAGATTTCCAGGGCAATAAAAAAAGTGAAAACTATAAAGAAATAGTAGCTGAAATGGTTGACAATTTCGGGGCGTTGGGGTGCAATATGAACTGGAAATTACATTTTCTTGACTCTCACATTGACTACTTCCCAATCAACTTAGGAGCTTACAGTGAAAAACAACGAGAAAGATTCCATCAAGACATCAAAGAGATGGAAAGACGGTATCAAGGGCGATGGGATGTTAATATGATGGCAGATTTCTGCTGGAACTTAAAGAGAGAAGCAGAGAAAAAAGGTGTGAAACGCAAAAGGATACCACTCCTTAGATCGTTTTGTGATAAACGAGTCCGGTATAGCAAAAAAAATTAAGTGAGAAAGATGCTCTTTTAGAGTATGCATCCCAAAAACATGTAAATATACTGGTTTACTTCGTTCGCAATGCATTTTCTGGATTTGACTTTGACCTGACCATGACCCGGACCTGATCGGGTCAAATAGACCTCGGATTCGGATTCAACGACCCCAAAAACATGTAAATATACTGAATTACTTTGTTTCAAATGCATTGTCTGAATTTGACCTTGACCTAACCTTCCTCCTGACCTGACCGGGTCAAATGGACCTCCTATTCAGAATCAGCGACCCCAAAAACATGTAAATATACTGATTTACTATGTTTCAAATGCTTTTTCTGAATTTGACCTTGACCTAACCTTCACCCTGACCTGACCGGGTCAAATGGACCTCAGATTCGGAATCAGCAACCGTTTACAACCGTTTACAACTTTTTTTTTCGTGGAGCTGTGTTATTTATGGGAAGTGAAATAGTCATTTAAATAATGAATGGGCAAATACTTGACTAGAGGCATACTAGAAATATATATTGATAAAAGTTATTCGCAAGTGAACTAAATTTTTGCCATTGCCAAACTATACATATGATTTTATCAGATTCCTGCTCAGTAGATTTCTTTCCCTTTGTACATTGTAATAGCAATAGTGTTATGATTATTTTCAACAGAAGTAAATACTAATATTTTGATATTCTTGCAAGTATTTTATGACTCGCTTTACAATTAATAATAAATAAGAAAAGTCGTTTTCCAGCATTCTATTCAATTACACAATTTAAATTTACAGTATATTATAGCATTATAATTCTTTAGGAACATTAAAAGAGTTAAAGAAAGTTTCGAAAAATATAATTTTTTATAGTACAAGTATTTTAGTTGAGCATTATTTGTATTATTTCACTTTTGTTTCACATTATAATGACAAATGAAATTATAATTTCAGATCTAAATAAATTAAATTATTAATTATTTAAAGTCCTCTATTGATTGCAGGGTATTGAGAGCACTTTTATCTTTTTCTTCTTGTTTCTTCTTTGTCTTCTTTTCTTTCAACTTAGCTTCCATTTCATTAAACTTTAGTTCAAGATATTTGTCAACTTCTGGGCCAGTAAAATCTTCAGGAAATTTAGGCATTATTGGCAAAATATATTTATATAATCGTTCATTGAGTACGTAAAGCTGAATAGTTGATTCACATTTTACATTAAACCACCAGTCACATGTTAAAGCAACCTGACTAAATATTGTACCATTGGGGCATAAAAAAGATGATTTACCACCATTTAAATCACAATAATGCCATACCTGTAAAATAATTCTGATATCATATTTTTATTTCAAGTTTATAGGGTATTTGTACCGGTTACAGTGCTCCTGAAAAATACTTCTACAATTTATGTCAAATTAAACGATTTTGAACTCTCTTTATTCTTGTTATACAATTTTAAATTAAAAGTTAATACATTTCTTTATTGATTAGGAACAATCTTTATCATCAAAAAATCCATAAAATTTGTTTGTATGTGCTTTACGATAAGAATTTGTACAGTCGATTTACTGTACCTCTGTTACTGTTTTCTGGGTTAAATCTTATATACAATAATAGGTTAGGTCACCTTAATCGGTACAAGTACTCTTGTGAGTTGATATTGTTTATATACTCAAAAACTGCATAAATATTTTTGATTAATTATTTACGGTTGAAAATATCCACAAGGATTCCGCGCTAAATTCTGCAAGGATTTTCTAGTTGAATCCTTGCTGGATCCGTGCGAAATCAGTCTCGATTTACCCTGTAAAATCAGTTTGGACATTTTTCTTTGCACCACTCTGTACTGTTAGGATCGATGAGAAATGTATGAATAATTCAAATAGTCATAATTAGTCTGCTTTACAAATTTAGCTAATGAATAATAATAATCGAAATAAAGTTCAGTGTGAATAAAATAAACAAATTATTTTCAATATGTTATTACATAGGTTATTGTGTCTCGGTTGCACTCAATGTCTACGTGTATAGTGTCGCCGATGATAGTGCGCTAAATAATTGCAGCGTAGAAAATTACAAACGCAAAAGAATAAACACGAAGGCCTCAATTTTCCGTTTTTCAATGAAATCAATGCTTATTTTGTTGGTATATTACACGTTTTTAAAAGTTTTTTTTTATGCATTTCTCATGTAATTACTTATTGAAATTTAATTTCTTTATTACATCGACACTGCACTTTATTTTGGTTATTATTTATTACCTAGATTTGCAAAGTAGACTAATGAATATTTAAATCATTCGTACATTTCTCATCGATCCTAAGAGTACAGAGTGATGTAAAAGAAAATTCGGTGCGGTTAGAGCTTGGATGGGGGAGCCTAGAAAAAATTTCATAAATCGAATAAGAATATTAATTCCTTTTCCTTCGTATAATATATTCTTGTGCATGGTTCCATATTGTATTGTCTAATATTTACAATTTTTCTGTCATTTACATTTATATTAAATAAAAATTTAAAAATATTCACTTGATATTTAGCATGAAATTTCCATGGATTTCATTCAGATTTTTTAAGGAATATGCCCAAACATTATTTGTATATC
This sequence comes from Megastigmus dorsalis, assembly GCA_900490025.1. Taxonomy (NCBI): domain Eukaryota; kingdom Metazoa; phylum Arthropoda; class Insecta; order Hymenoptera; family Megastigmidae; genus Megastigmus; species Megastigmus dorsalis. The sequence continues at coordinate 17,043 of UELU01137481.1, read as the reverse complement.
CATACATATTTAATGATGATTTCTCTATAAAATTTGTTGGAACCATCATTCACGGAAATCTGATTTTTTAAAGGATTTCATAGAGTTTTCATCTAAAAATCCGCATGGATTTCACAGAACACATTAGGACTGGATCCGCTAGGATTCCGCAAGGATTCGACGAAGATTCAGCGGATTTCCGCACGGAATTTTTGCAGATATTTTCAACCGGGTAATGACTAATGCTATGGTCAAAGTATATATATGTATATATATATAATTTGATAATAATTATAATTTCTCATAACATATTTACTGTAGTTGTTAGTAAAATTTCTTTACATGTTATTGTATCTAATAAACAATATTTAAATGTAATAATTTAATTTATAATCGTTTTTTGTGACTATTATAAATCTTACTTGACATCCTGTTGCTGGATCACCAAAAAATCCTTTGTATCGCTGCTGCTTACAGCTGAAGTATGTTTCAGGGATATTAGTGTAAGCTGGATAATCTATATATGGTTTTCCTCTAGTAGCTCCATATTTAAGCGATGAAGAAATATTTTGCTTATGTATAGGTACTTTATTTTCAGGTTCTGCTGTAGATATTGATAGAGTATATCTTTCATCTTCCAATTTTTGATCATTATTGTCAGCCACATTGTGGCTACTTCCAATAGAATCTTCTGTATTTTGCAATATTAAAGATTTGTTTTAAAAAATTAATCGAAAATAAACATAGCGAAATTATAAAAATACAGCAAAATTATAAACCATTTTTTGAATTCCTAATGAGTTCATTTCCACTGACATATTCTGTTTAAGGATGTACAAGCGATTCTCATTGAAAAATAAATTTCCAACTTTGAGAGTTGAAATTTGATGAATAATTATTAGTACATCTATTTGAACTATTCCAAAAAAAAGAATGCATTCACCGTCTAGATACTGAGAAAACAGCTTCTGAAGTAACATATTATTAACATATCGTTATATTCTATAAGGGTTCTCGTTTCTTTTAAATGGTTTTTGATTCTCTAAAGTTGGATTATTCAGTACCAAAAAAAGTAAGAAATCACGCAGAAATCTTCTCTGCCATAAAGTCCTACGTATTTGAGCATCCAAACTGTCAACTTCAGAAGCTGTTTTCTCAGTATCCAGTGGTGAATGCATTCTTTTTTTTTGGAATAGTTCAAATAGATGTAGTACTAAATATTCATGAAATTTCAACTCTCAAAGTTGGAAATTTATTTTTCAATGAGAATCGCTTATACATCCTTAACTGAAGAATACTTAATGAACTTAATATGATCAATTTCTCACATTCTTTAGGAATTCAGTAAAATTTCATGATATCAAAAAGAATTAATTTTTAATTGGTTTTGCCGTCTGGGATAGTTTAATTAATCGAAATTGTAAAATTTATAATAAAAATAATTAGTAAACTTATTTTATTAATATTTTGAAAATATTCTAACCAGGGTTGAATGATACTTTAACTGCATCAATGCCCTGAATGATTGGTACATAATACTTAACAGCCTCTTTGCTTACGCTGGGAAGCCTGTCAACAATAGGTGGTTGTGTAGGTGTTTGAGTTTTTATATGATCGATGTGTGGTCTTCCAGAGTTTATTTCAACCGCTTCTCCATGTGGAGCCAACACTGAAGCCTTAATTTGATTGATGTAAGAGGTTTTAGACTTTGTTTGCCTGGACTTTAGTTCATCATAAACTAAAATAATAAAATGACTACTAATACAGTGTCAAACATTTATGTGCTGAACATTTTTATGTCCATCAGATGCTTTGGACTAGATAGAATTAAGTAAATTTGTTTGAACTTGATAAAGAACAATATATAACTCGTTAATATATATAAAATATATGGAATTATACCGCTAAACTATGATTTTTTGTTTGCTAAAATAGTATTGAAACTTATCTTAATTTTCGAGGATGCATATATAGGTAGATAATACTGAAGGAATGAGAAAATTCCATGTTATTCAAATGCGAAAAAGTAACCCTACGGAAATTAATCAGGTGATTAATCAGATAAAAATCATCTGATTAATCGAATAACAATAATGTAAAATAGATCATGTGTTAATTATGTAACAAATCACATGATGATCACATAATTATTTACATGTTATTAGCGACCCTAATAATCAAGTGATAATGAAGTGTATTAGATCCGTACTGAAAATACCCATGTTAGTCCGCCTTTTTGTTGTATAATTAGATTTATTTAAAATAAAAAATGAATTACTGTAAACAAATAAAAGAAATAAAAAATCTCGAACCTACCGGGACTTCAACCTTGTTCCTCCAGATTATCAGTATGGAGGTACTTACCTTATCACTCGACCACAATAACTTCTGATATACGCTGGTAATTCTGATATCTTCTCCTGAGTGACCTGCTATTGACTCCCCAAAATGAACTACCAAATAGAGGAGGGAATTCTAAGGCATACTTAACTTCTCCGTTTTGTCATTGAACGTATAATTTTCGAGTTATTTGCAATTGAAAATTTGGAAAATCAGCCAATCGTAAGGATAGGGGAGATAGTGGGCGAAGCCTCCATGCCTTGGGAGGAGTGGAAGCAGCGGAGAAGTGCAGCGCGCCTAACCTTTCCTGCTTCACTCACTGAGCTGAAAACACTCTCGCACATGGCGAGCGGCCCGGCGCTATTGCTTGTGTTCGTCGTCTATTCAGATTGTCGCGCGCGGGCTTGTGTTGGTTGCAGGCGTACCATGTGCGAGTATTAGTGTGGGTCTTTCGAATAACAGCGTGTCCATGCGCTACTCCGAAATGCACTTGCTAAAGACAGTATATGCTCACGCATAGCCACATAAGACTTCGAGTTCGTCGCACGTAGAAAGACTTACACTCGTATATAAATAACTATTCTTAGTATTTATTTTTTTTTTATAACAATTCACAGGGTCATTAACTTCTGACAAGGCCATGTTTGTTTTGACGCGCCATAGTGCCATTCACGCACACGCAGACGTACACACACGCACATACGCACACACACACACACACACACAAACACACGTACGTGCACGAGCCATAGTGTCACACACACACGCGCACGAGCCACACACACACATGAACGCGAGAGAGAGAGAATGAATGAATGAATGAATGAATGAATGTTATATTTATTCAACTAAAGACTCAGTGGTCCATTGTAGTTGCGACTACTTACAGAGTATGTACATATGTAAAATTTTCGCTTAGGTTTGAGATTCTAGCACTCCTGTCGCTCGCATACAATTAAAGAAAAATAAAAACATATAACAACTATAACTAAATAATAAAAAAAGAAAAAACATAACTAAAGAAGTAAAATAAAAAATTGACTTATAAGTCCTTTACGCAAAGAGATTACACAGAAATATCACGCGTTGCAATAAAAACCAAATACAAGAAGACTAGAAAAATCACAGCTTTATCGAGATATCATCAAAGTGAGTTCGCAACATATATATTAACAACGCTTTATTAAAACAAGGCCGCTTATACAGCCCTCTGATGTCCAACGGCACCCCATTCCACAGTCTCGCCGCTTCTATCAAGAACGAATGCTTAAAATAGTTTGTGCGTGCCCAAGCAATCCTAAGGTCCAACTCGGAGCCCCGCTTTGAACCCGGGCCATCGTGCGAGCGAAACGAAATCCTACTTATTAAATAGCGAGGCTCTTGAAAACGCATTACAGAGGCCAAGAGGCAAATGCAGGAGTAATCCCGTCGCAGGATGTAAGGCAGGACTTTATATTCACGGTGCACCGGGGTAATGTGCTCCCATTTTTTAGTGCTGGAGACAAAGCGCATGGCGGCGTTCTTACAACGACTGAGCTTGGTTACAAGTTCCATGGATAAATTCAGAAACAGGCCCGAGCAGTATTCAAGTACTGGAAAAACTAAGGTTTTAACCAGTAAAGCTTTTGTATTCCGCGGTAAAAAATTGTTACATTTGCGTAACTTTGACAGAGCGGAAAAACACTTCCTTGATGTTGAGGTAGTCTGCTCGTGCCAAGTTAGCTTGCTGTCAAGTATTATGCCCAAAATCTTAACCGAGTCGCAAAAATCAATAGATTGTCCATCGATAACAGGGCATGGAACATCCATTGTGCGGAGCCTTGAGGTGAAGCCACGTGTGCCGAGCCAGATAGCTTTGGTTTTGTCCGCATTAATCCTTAGGCCGTTGCTTGTAGCCCACGAAGCGAGTCGCTCAAGATCCCCATTAACATTTTGGAGAATATTTCCCGTTTCGTTGATGGACCCGTGATAATAAATTGTTAGATCGTCGGCGTAAAAATGATATTTGCAACTCCTGAAAGCGGTAGATGCATCATTGGTAAAGAGTGAGTAGAAGGGCGGACCGCACAAGCTACCCTGCGGAACGCCGGAGCAGCGCACTAATGGGACAGAAACCTCACCTGATGGAGCAACGACGACCTGCGAGCGGTCACTAAGAAACGACAAGACCCAATTGCAGGCGGCGTCTGAAAAACCCATGGAGCTGAGTTTTTCGACTAGAAGAGTGATGTTGACTAGATCGAACGCGCGCGAGAAAT
>UELU01137479.1:0-24449 GCA_900490025.1 Megastigmus dorsalis | reverse complement strand
GTTTTTTCATAAGAATAAGCACAAAAAGGCAGAAATTTCGATTTAAAATATAAGGGTTTCAACCCGAACCCAACCCAACCCAACCCAACCCGAACCCAACCCGAACCCGAACCCGAACCCGAACCCAACCCATCATGGTCGGAACTACATGTGTAATTTGTGTTTGTGCAATGGAAGTAATGAGCAATGTAATTCATAGTAAATTATCAACTAGAACTTGTAGTATATTGAAAAACAATTTTGTGGGTGGTTTTTCCATTTTGAGGGAGGTTTAAAAAATAATCTCGAACAGGTCAACTTTACTTTTGTATTTAATCCTCGATAATATTTTTTCCAATTTTTCTTGGCTCATTTTAAATCTTTTTTCTGTAACAGGGTATTTTGGGGAGTAACTGTACGACGAGTACTCGCCCCGGGACGTACCGAGCACGTCCGACGGCAACTCAAACCACGAGTTGCCGCGACCTGTTACAACGTGAGAGCTCCGTGCTCTCACTTCTCTCGTTCTCGGTGTGTCTTTTGCGTGTGGATGTCCACACACGCACCGCCGGCTCTCTTTGCCGGGCTCGGCCGCTCAGCTTATGACTTGTAATCGGGGCTCGGACACGCGAAATTGGTAACAAGTAAAGTACTGGACGAATAAACTATAATAATAACGTTTATTCGTCTACGGAAAATAAATCAAATATAGAAATACGCGAGATGTTAGTGTGTGTGCGCTGGCCGTTGTCGTCGAACGTGCACGCTTCAATTTAAATTCAACGGAAAGAAGAACGAATGTAAGGCCGAACGTACCAAACGTTCGAATAATTTTTCCTCCCGAATATAATATTCCGATTGAATATTATATTTGGCTAACGCGTGTATAGCTTGGCTATACTCGGAGACTAACTGTGTCTCCGACGTAAACACGCCGGTGCGTGTTTACCCGCGCGACCTACAAAGTTCGTACAGCGCTGTGCCGGCACACAGCAACTGATCTCGCAACCGTGCGAGTATACGAGAGAGACAGAGAGAGAGAAGAAGACGATACGAAAGAATGTTCGGATTCCGTATCCGAACGTCTTCGTTAGGCCGTTTTATTCGCCGCACGCGTAATAAAATCGCAGCTTACTTGGTACAAGGAGTGTTCCTTCGAGAAGCTCCTTGTTCATATTCTTTTCCTCATGAGTGGCCGGCCGGCCCACTCACCTCGCAACTAAATAGCCGAGGAAACTCGCCTGTCCCTCCGCACGCCGCTGCAGTTGGAGTAGTCGGGGAATATTCCTCCCCGAATACGTCGCGACGCGAATGGCAATAAGAATGCCCACCGTGTCGAGCACTCCACCACACTGCAAAACAAATTACGCAACGAAAAACACCCGCGTAAGCAAATCGCTCGCGATTCCAATTGCCCGGTATTCAAATTTTTCCCTAGCGCACGTCCGTTGCTGTTCACAGCTGCGGTCTCTCTCTCGAGCTTTTTCGGCCTTGGCGCGATCCTGCCGATCGCGGCATATCTCTCACTCACTCGCGCTCATAGATTCCCTTGGAAGCACCCCCGGTAGGTGCTTCCCTTCCTCGCGCGCGACAATTAGGCGAATTAACCGCGTGTGTCTGCTCGATGCTCGCGAGGACGCGTAATATCTCGCATTGAATCATTACGCGTCACATATCATAAAAAAATTCACAAAAAGGTAGAAATTTCAATTTAAAATAAGAAGGGTTGCAACCCTCATGGTCGGAACTACATATGAGGCGTTTCGCGTCAACTCTCCAAGCGCGGCGCGGGAGCTCTTAATCGTGCTGTTTTCAGCTCATGTTTAAAGGGCTAAAATGCACTTAGAAATTATCACAACGAAGTGATTTCGATGCATTTTTTCCTCAGCTTTCCGATGGTCTTCTCAGATTTGTTAAATTTGCTTAATTTGAACTTGAAAAAATATAAAATGTGCTATATCTCAAAAAATGTATTTTTAATATTTTTTTTGACCTACTAGATCGAAAGAGGAAGAAATTTTACGTCGATATAGCTATTTTCTGGAAAGGGGTTTTTTGATTTTATCGAGATATCATTAAAAAAACACAAGGCGCTCGACCAGGCATTTTGCATTAGAAGTAATGCGCAAATTAATTCATAGTAAATTATCAACGAGAACTTGTAGTATATCGAAAAACATTTTTTGGGGGTGGTTTTTCCATTTTGAAGGAGGTTTGAAAAATAATCTCGAACAGGTCAACTTCATTTTTGTATTCAATCTTCGATAATATATTTTTCTACTTTTTTTGGATCATTTTAAATTCTTTTTCGTAAAAATAGTCACAAAAAGGGTAGAATTTTCAATAAAAAAAAATAAGGGTTGCAGCCCTTATGGTCGGAACTGCATGCGCTAGTTCAGTATTTATATGAGAAATGAAATAAAATTGGTTTCATTGTAAAATATCTATTAGAACCTTAGATATATTGCAAAATCCATTTTTGGGGGTGGATTTCGAGGGCGGATTTCACCCCCTCAATATTAGGCACACAGCTCTTCGATAAAGAACACGCCAATATTAGCTATCACACCATCGATTTAGTGATGTTAAATCATCCAGACGATCCTATTCCGTTTATAATAAATCACTGTTTTTACCAAACAATACAGATATCCTCCCATCTTACACCAAGAGGTACGTGAACAAGTAAACAAATTGTTAAATGTTTAAGTAATTCAACCCTCCATTAGCCCTTATAACTCTACTTATTTGGATAGTTCCCAAGACATGTGGACCAGATGGACGCCCTAAATACCGCATGGTTATATATTATCGTAAATTAAACTCTAAAACTATTCCAGACAAGTATCTACTTCCTAATATCACCAAAAGTTTGGAACATATAGGCGGATCAAGATATTTTTCTACCTTTGACTTGGTTAACGGATTTCATCAAATTGAACTGGAACCTGAACATAGATGTCAAACCGCATGCAGCAACCCATACGGCCATTATGAATACGTTTGTATGCCGTTCGGTCTGTGTAACGCCCCTCCAACTTTCCAACGTCTTATGGATCAAGTGATCCTTGGACTACAGAGCACCGAGTTATTTGAATTTTTAGACGACATTATAATTTATCCAAAAACTCTTGATGAACATAAGAGAAAAGTCTTTACCTTATTCGATAGATTAACCAAAGCTGGATTGAAATTGCAAGTTAACAAACGTGAATCGGTAATTTTGAAGTAAAACCCGATCCCAAGAAAATAGAAGCTGTAAAGAATTACCCCATACCGAAAATTACTACCAATATTCGAAAATTTCTCGGATTGGCTGGTTACTAGCGGAGATTCATCAAGGATTTTTCATTTAAAGCAAAACCTATGAACGATTTACTGGGTAAAGGCCGAAAATTTAATTGGAACGAAGACCATAAAAGCTTCGAAATCTTAAAAACCGCTCTTTGCGAAGCCCCAGTACTCATCTGCGCTGACTTAACTAAACCATTTATGCTCACTACCGATGCCTCAGATACAGCAATCGGAGCAGTATTGAGCCAAGGTTATCCAGGCGAAGATCGGCCTGTAGCTTATATGTCACGATCACTCAATAAAAGTGAAAGAAATTATTCAACAGAAAAGGAATGCTTGGCAGTGATTGCTGCCGTAAATCACTTCAGACACTATTTATATGCAAAACACTTTACTGTGTACGGAGATCACGAACCTTTAACCTCGATCGACTCAATAAAAGATCCCATGAGCCGATTAAATAGATGGTGAGCTCGTTTAAGAGGTTATAACTATACTTTTAAATACAAACCAGGACGTCTCAATGTAAATGCCGACGCATTATCACGAAATCCACCGGACCAACCTCATAATAACGCAGAAAAATCTGTTTCTGCCTTACCAATAACTTTACCTAAACCCACCAAGGCTTCCTTAGCCAGAGAAGCTGTCACAAAAGCCAACCTAAGCGGGAACGACAGTAATTCTAACCCCAATCAAAACAAAATCAAACCTGGCAGAAAGAAAGGATCTAAAAACACACCTATATTAAATTCTCAAGATGTAGAAAAAGGCCAAGCCAACGTAGATGCTAGCACCATAGCTAAACGCTTACGCCTTCGAAAGGGGCAACCGCAAAAACCTTGCCAACCAACAGAACAGACCACCTCTCACTCAGAACTAGACCCCACTACCGATTTATCCGAATCTGAAGTACTTACTTCCGAAGATTCAGAAGTACCAGCGATTCAAATAGGAAGTAGATCCCTCTTAACAAGTCTGATTGATCCAATACCCGAATCACCATCTGATAAAAACATCGATCGATCCGATAACGATACAGAAAACAAAATTAGAGGAGCTAGCGAACTTGATTCTGAAAGCGACACTGCAGATCATGCGAAAACTAGTGATGCTGGAACACGGGTCACTTTTAAGCCAAGAGATAGCACCATCATAGTCGTAAAAGATGACGCTAGAGACTCCTCATCTTCCTCTGCGGAAGAAGAAATAATGCGTCCCAAATCCTAGTCGACCATGCGTATATCACTTGCTTTTGACACAGACAACGAAGACATCGGAGAGTATAATCCCTCGAAAATTACCCCCACAAATATATCTGATGTCAACAAAACTCCTGCTACACCTCCACGCAATCTAAAAGAAACACTAACATGGTGGGACTCCTACATACAAAATGAGTACCCGGAGTGTAATAGTCCCGAACCAGTATACTCACCTTTAGACATACCCGACAGATTAGCTACATCCCTACCACTCATATCAGACCTTCATAAAGGTGAGTTTCCAACGAAACAATAAATAATTGGATCACTGAATCATTACCTGCCGCAAGTATTGGAATTCCAGGTATTACAAAGAAATCCCCTATTAAAGGCCCAAATGCACGATCTACACTAACTAGCCGGCCACCATTTCCTGCAGAATGGAGTAAACTAACCACTATTTACCAAGAAGATAGTGAAGAGGAAAGTGACATTGAATTACATCCCCACTCCAATAACCAAAATATTAACAACATAATAACTTCACCAATCAAACATAATACTAACCGAAACGAACAAACTCAATCCCGATCCCCAGACCTAACGACTTCTATATAACCGTGTATATCCTCAGACGAATACCTGACGCAAAGACTACCCATCCTAAAATGGACTCCCAAATATAACTCAGAAAACATCATCAAACCACTCGATCTTAAGGCAAAGTTATTAGCCACTAGAGAATGCTTAACTTACCTAAAAGACAATTTAGTCCATTTTGTGACATCCGATTTGAGTTTAAATACCCCTACGAATAAACTCTTAACCAAAATACAAGCTATATATAAAACAGACTTAATAAAAGCCAAACCTGAAGTGGGAGACGTATTAATTACCATTAATAGAAAACGCTATATATTTGGCCTAGTAGTCACTGAACACCATGATAGCCCCGTTACACCGGATAATCTAAACGCATGTTTTGAAACTTTAGCCATCCTACTAAAATAAAAATACGTCTATCCCGAAAAGATGAAATGATAAGCCAATTACCTAAAAAAATATTGCCTACCATTATAAACAAACACCTTGGCGATTTAGATCTAACCATAACTATATGTTATGGGACTTGCACAATTTTATCACCAGAAAGACAACTCTAGTCCCTTCGGAGGACACAGAGGAAACGGGAAAACATACCGAAGAATTAGCGAAAGATACTATTGGAAAGGTATGAAGAACGACATAGAAACAAACATACGAAAATGCGCCGTCTGCCAAGAACACAAGTTAGTACGTCATAAATGCAAGGAGCCAATGATCATCACCGATATTCCAGCAGACGTATTCGAGAAAATGGCTATCGGTACCGTTGGACCATTACCTTGTTCTACCTCCGGAAATAAACATATACTCACAATGCAATATTTACTATCCAAATTCTGCCTAGCTGTCCTTATCCCTAACATACAAGCGATAACTATAGCAGACGATATATTTCGACATTTTATAGTCCACTTTGGCGTACCAAAAATCATTTTTAGCGATAGAAGTAGCAGTTTCCGTAATCAACTCTTTGAACAACTTGGAAAAATCTTTGGCTTCAAACTAGCTGCTACCACGGCATATCACCCTCAAATCAACGGATCGCTTGAGAGAAGTCACGCTATGTTGGGTGACTGCATTAGAACAAAAGCCATCGATAAATTAGACTGGGATACTATTATCCCATTCGCCATGCACGAATATAATACCTCAATACACACCGCCACCGGCTATACACCATTTGAAGAAATATATGGAAAAACCGCAAGGGGACCTACCGCTTTTCCAGCCGAATTTGAACTCGAAACCTATAATTCATATATCTGTAACCTTGTAAAAAGACTACTTATTGTAGAAAAGCATACCTATTAAAGGAACCCAGGAAAAATAAACTTGATAAATATTATAACGGAAAATTTATAATCAAAGAAATCCTAGATAATAACAATGTAATAGTTGAATCCAGCAATGGAAAAAGATTATTAAAACACAAAGATAAAATTAAACAATGTTATCTTTAATAATCTTACCGAGAAAATTTGTTGCAGGTAGAATAAAACTCCGAAATGAAGAACCTTTGGTGTTATTACCTAATAATACTGACCGTGCTGTCCGTAAAAGCGGATCCAACAAACTCTTCAAACAAATACAGAGTCATCCAACTGCCCAATAACCCCGGAATCTACTACGAACGACTCTGCGAGGCAAGAATATTCAGAACACAATGGAAGGTTTCAATTACCCTAAATATTGCCGATTTCTTAATCCCTGATCCTACAGACGAATCATCCCTGATACGCTTCAATTATAATTGTACTAATTTATTAGGAAACCGTTGCGCCAAGATAATACCTTTTGAATCTTAGAAAAAGAAATTAGAACTAATAGAATCCTATAGAGAAGATTTAACACAATTTTTTACAACTACCCCACTAATACCATACCAGAAAAACACACTACCCCGCTCTATATTAAAACGAGGCGCCCCTTTCGAATTCATTGGATGGACATCGAAAAAACTCTTTGGAACCATGGATCAAAATGATCCAGATACTCTAGCTAAGCAATATACGAAGGCCAAGATAATATCACCCTTCTAGCAGCAAATCAAACACATATTATTCGTTCAGAACTAGAAACTATACATACTAATCTACAATCCAATAGTAAGCAAATGAAAATTTTACGCAGCTCAATAAACTCTATAATATCTCAAATAGAAGAGACCATATTAATAGAAAATCTAACCTTATTGAGTCAAAATACAATTGAATGGTCAATGAAGTATGGCAAACACCTGGACTTTAAAATTTCATCGTACAAAACTCTCATAAAAACACTAGAAACCATCGCAAGAGGTCACTATCACCCATTACTCCTATCCCATAATCAAATAAAAGAATTAATCACTCAATTAAATACAGAAAAGATTGGACATTCACTACCGGGAGAAAACCAAGTGATCACCCCAGAATATCTATTTTCTGTATCACATACAGATGTAATCACCCTTGCCAATAAATTAGTTGTAGTCCTCACATTCCCCTTAACGGACGATCTACGCTTCATCAATTATGCCATACATGCAATATCTGTTCCTAAGACCTTATGTGATAATATCACTGGATACGCTCATGTACATTCACAATTTTCAAATCTTATTATAACCACAGACCTAAAGAATTTCATACTAGCCAACCCCCGACTACTTCCAAAGCTGTACAACTCATGCAGCTATACTAATTTGCCCTCCCGAATTACCCATACACACTAATACAGGCGATCTCCCGTGCGAATATTCGATGATGTTAGATCCACACGTAAAATCCCTTAAACGATGCAATATAAAAATCACGACAAACACACAACCTGAATGGATTAAGCTAAAATCAACAGGAGAATGGTTATTTTCCACTAAGGAACCTACATCAGTATGTCTCGTTTGCAATGCCAGTGAAACGTATGATGCTACTCTGCCCACAAATGGCTTATTAGCAATTAATGGCGATTGTACCGCCCACTTGAAAAGCACCATCATATACGGAACCACTCAACTACGAACACTAGAAACCTTTCTTTACAACGCAAACTTTACATGGGAAATCCCCCAATTAGTAAAATTATTTAATAAAAACCAAACTAACCTTCTACTCCATCACCTACCCGCCGAAAAGATCCATGCAGAACTAACCAATTGGGCCACAAGCGAGAATTCACAATCACTAAAAGAATTGGAATCACACTTCACTAAACTAGCACATCAGCATCATTCAAACCAAAACAATCTAATATACTTAGGGTCCGGAATTGGAACTAGTATTATAATCTTTCTCCTTATGGCTAGTTTTCTAAGCATATATTTCAAAAAACTAACTATACAACTCACTTTAAGATTTAAAAACTCTATGAAAAACTGGAAAAAACAGAAGAATTTCAAATGTATAATCTCAAAGCATTAAATCAGACTCAAAACCACGAACAGCAGTACTCCCATACTGGCGTTGCATATGCTCCAATACAGCATCCTACCATGGGAAACAGCCGCTCACAGGATCACTACGTCATCATAGAAGTACCCAACATCACCACCAACTCATCATTACAAAATACTACTCATCACACCCCCCATTGTAGCTGCACTTCACCAGACTTAAATAACCGAGATTACGCCCCCTCTCAATCACTAACCAGCGTACACTCATTACCCACAATCACTACCCCAATCCGCAGTTTCACTTATGCATAAAAGAAGAAATAATAAAAGAATAAAACACAATGAATCACATTCCAAATAATAATTTTATATTTTTCTTTAAATTTTTTTTTCCTTTCGATGATCTTATTACAGAATATTTCTTATATATTCCTTTCACTTCCTATTTTATAAACCCCTACACCCCCACCTTAAACTCTAACACACCCAACCACCGCTCTATGCACAATTCCGTACCATCATCCCCCACAAAATACTTCTGCACTACTCCAAACAAATCTTCGAGTGAATTCCCATCTGCCCAAAACCAAAAATTTCCCTTCTTTGCTGCCTTCCTCCTCAGTCGCCGGAATAATCTATTCACTGACCATTCCACTACCTACAAAACAGGAAGAGAAATGAATATAATTTTTCCTTCTAGCATAAAACACTATTTATTATTGCTTACGCCGAATAACTTACATGTACATGCTCACAGCGAGACCATTCCGGCCTAGGTCTCCGCACGTATTCCCCGATATCCTCTCCCGTCTCATTAAAAATCTCATTTCTCCGCCTTAAATGTTCACGCTGTTCATGCACAACTCGGTTACCGTAAAACTAGAATAAATTTTAAACATATATTGTATAGAAATAAATATATAAACTGGACGAGCAACAAAAAACTTACATTCATCCACTGAACATTCATTCATCCATCACCCTATTGTAATAAACCATTTCAACAAAAATAAATAAATAAATAAAATCACTTTATATCAAACTAAAACCGTGAAGCCCAGCACTTGGCACTCTTACAAAGGATCATCCAACACTGAACTCCTCACACAATAAATTTTATTTCTAAACCAGTATACAGACTTATCAACGCGCCGTCGCGCGAGAAATAAGAATCCCGCAGCAGCCACCTAAGCATTCCTTTGGCACGTATACTCCCCGACAAAAAAAATCAGCTTCTAAGAAAGAAAAATAAGAATTTTGAATACTACATTAATAAATACATAACAATAATGTTGCATTTGCAATCGAGGATTACCTATAAGTTTTGCTATATACTTGGCATCATACAAATCTAACACAACAATTCCTCATAATTTCAACAACTTAATATAAACGATTTGATTTCATCAATAAAAACTTCAAATAACTAATTAATCGTTCTGTATACCCAAGCAAATCTCTAATTGCAAAAATTAAGAAATTACAATTTCATGAATATTATTAATTATAAGTTATAGCTTGTATAAACAATTGTATTAAAGTTAGAATCTCCGAACAAAACTTGTAACCAATGCACATGTTCAAATTTACAAATTACAAATTGTAAGAACATCTATAATTGTAACTGCTTGCTAGATATAAGCTAATAAACAATTACTTTTACAATATTATCTAATGTAATAAACGATATATATTAGCTACCTTTAATTTAGCACCACTATATTATAAGCGTTAGAATGTATTGAAAATACGTTATAAACAAATTAAATATTATAAACAATTAAAAGTTAAAACTTTCTAAAATGCATTAATATATACGCTCTGACCTAATTGTAAAATTACAGCATGTAAAAATTTCATGACAACTTATACTCTGCGAGTAATTAACGAATAAATAATTAAAATTGCGATATCATTATAATATCATGTACATTCGATAGCACAACCTTAATTAACAAATTGCAAGGTATTTTGAGAATTTTCAAACAATAACGTCCGTACTTATAAGCAATCAAAAATAATTTTGCAACTTTCACAATTATCAAATCTACAACATAACTAAGCGTCCCAGCTTACTCCGACAAAAAAAATAAACACCCAATACTTATCGATATTTATCTCTGTATAGTTATTATTAACAATATCTCATTTTTTTTGCAATTTGTTAATTAAGATAATAAACAATATCAATTATTGTATATCAACCACAATTTTACAACAATTCTTATATAAATAATTTTGTACACTTGTTTAATTAGCACCAATCTGTTGTTATTAACTATTCAATTAAGATTACATATTGTAAAGACAAAACTGTAATTAAAGAGTAAATAATGTATTGTAATAAATCTGCAACTTATAACACCACAAAATATGCGAATGTGTATGCACTCGAATATTATGAACAGATATGCTATATAGTAATACTTCACATGCTCCAAGAAAAGCCGACTCTGAAATTCCTTAACGAAAGGTCAACAGCTACTTACAGTCAGTGCACCTCACGAATAAAACTAACTCGATATAACGCTCATTACTCCTCCAACATGAATACGAGCGCGTATACCTCCTCCACTGTCAATTCGTGCCGCATACTTTTGAAAAATCAAACCGCGCGCCTCCTTGAAGAATTTCGCGAACAACGTAAATTGTTTAAAGAAATAGTTTTATTATGCCATTCGAACGCACGAGATACTAATAAACTTTTTGTATCCACCTTTACACAGACGGAAATCAATGTGCGCGAACAGATCCAAAAAAAAAATCGCGAGTGCAGTGTCAGTGGTGAGCTTAGCGAGAGTGCTAACATCATAGCGCACGCGCAAGACACCCAAACAAACAATTCTACTTGCACAATAGAGAGTCAGACACCAGGAAAAACCGTTCAACTTACGAATTCGTTGGACGAAAATCGATTTCAATACGAGGCCATATCATCTCCAATAACTGAAGACATCCAAATCATCGACGCAGAGCAATGAGAACAATTCACGAATACCATCACCGACAAATATAACGCAAATGATCACGCATTACTCACACACGCCTTGGTTCTCACCGAAGCGATGATCAACGCAGCAGAACTACAGTTGGAAATTCGACCAAGTAAGCCAAGATCACCCACTCCACTCGATCTCACCTTAAAAGAGAGTGATGCTTCACGATCATCCTCACCATCAATAAATTCCCCAAGTACGGACAAAAAGGAGCGAAAGAAGAAACAACACGCTCCAGCACAAAAAAGATACAGAGAGAAAAAGAAAAAACAGACATCATCCACAACAAAGAAAAGGAAAATAGACTTTACAACATCGATGCTCGTCCCCCAAACTTGTCTATTTAATTATTTTGTTGTACGACTCACTAGCTTTTATTCTTCCTGTTTAATAATTTTTAGCCAAATGTGGAATTTGTTTAATTTATTGATTTATTTTTATATTTCCTGAGACATTTGCTTGAATTATTACCATTCGTGTAATTTGTCATTCGTTTGTCCAGAATAAATAATTTCGATAATTATATTTTTGATTAATTAATTAATTAATTATAAAAATAATGTTGATAATTATAAAAATTGGAAAATTAAATCATTAACTTTATTCGGTTAAGTCCTTATTGGTTTTGTTTATTTATTTTATTGTTTAATTATCGATTTTAATTGAGTAATCCTCTTGATGCGTATAATCTATTTATTTTCTTCTGATGATATTAATCCTCTTATTCCTGTTGATGATATCTTCGATATAGCTTGTTCCTGCTATGAATAACTGTAAAGCTCCTAACCTTATTTCGTCATCTAGCCTGCTGATAATCTGTGTATAGTCCTTGAAGGACAGACAATTTTCATTTTGGATAAATTTTATTATAAAATTTATTATTAATAGATTTTATTTATAATTCAATTTTGTTATAGAACTTCTTATTATTCAATTTTATGAACTTTTAAACTTGTAGTATTAAATTCTGAACCTATCGATTGTATCCTCTTGAAGGTCGACTACTTCTTGAGCCGCAATATTTTATTTAATTCTTGTCATGAAATATTCTTATATGTAGTATTTTATATAATATTTTTATTTTTATAATTTATTAAATAAAGTTGAAATTTGATTTGCCTTTGTATTATGCATTTAATATAATGGAGTGAACGGCTCCTTGTTAAGACCGTATTTCGTTTTATTAAGAAATACGGTCGTCGTAAGTTCACGCTTACTTTAACAAATAATTATTTATTAAACTGAGAACTGGTCTTAACTCGAAAATCTTTATTATCGCTCACAAATCAGTTGATCAGTTGAATGAATCGGAATTTTAAGATTTCATTTTATTTTAAATGAATATTATCATGAAATTATATTTTTTTTTCTTTCTTTTAAATATTTAATCGTCTTATTATTTTAAGATAATAAGTAGATTTTTGTAATAAATATTTTAAACGTTTGACTACATAAATTAGATTTAGAGGAAAGGTATTATAGGGAATGTTGTTCTCTTACAAAATTTTTAATTCATACTGTTCCAAAAATTTATAACAATATTTAATAATGTTTCTTACAAATAATTTACAATATTTCCTTTATTCTAATATTCTTTTATATTTATTAATATATCAACCGCAATAATAATAAAAAAAAATTACATTTTTGTTTACTTAACCGCACGCTCGCTAGACATATATGTGTTTTTAATAAACTTACTATCGCTCGGATAGGCAGGATTTCGAAATTTCTAGTTTTCCTTGTCGTTGCCGACGGATCTAATCGAGGTTCCTCCTTGATGATTCTTCGCTGGTCAGGTAAAACTGCTTGTTGTATTGATATCTGTTAATTCTGCAGAATTTTTCACTGCTCACGCCGGAGACACACGATGGGCACTTCCACCAATAATGTAGAACACGCGAGAGCGAGGTTCTTCTCCCTTTGGAGGACCGGTCGCAACGCACGAGCACAGAAAAGAGTAAAGAAATGGCACTTAAAGGAATGTCGCTGGTATTTTTATAAGTTCCGTATAACTATGCGGGTGGGAGCGTAAGTTGTTCAATTCCATGCGTGGCGCTGGTCGATGGTCGATCGCGGATTTCGTTTAGAATGTCACGTCAGCGTTTTCGCAACTCACTGCCGGACCTCGCGCTCCGTCGGCCCTTGAAGGTTGCTCGTAGGCTCGGCTCCCTGCCGCACCGTCGGCTTTGGATGGTCGTCAGAACTTTCTCGTAGACGGTTGTGACTAGCCTCTGTAAAGGCGTCCGGTTCCGTTAGCCAATGACTCGGCTCCTCCCGGCATACTGGCGCGTCCGGATGGCCTCGCTGCTGGCCTCGTGACTCGCCGCATGGTCTTGCGGCTTCCTCGAGTCACCACGCCGCCCGAGCTGCTGTTCATTCGTATACAAACACATGCAGATACTTATTTTATTTCTCTGCATTAAAGCTGGCCCGAAGTATCACACTTTCAGGTCTCCTAGAGCAAAAAGTATGCTTCAGCGGTAATTGTGACCATGAGAACTTTTGTTCGGGATTACATAAGCAACAGTTTTTCAAAATTTCAAACAAATCCGGAGAGACCAAGCATCCATAAGGTTTGTGCGGGGTCCTTTAGAGGCGGTTTATTGGCTGTAATTTTTAAGACTTATTCTTAATGCATCAAGGAATGTATGTGCAATATTTTGTGACGCCCAGCCCATATTTTTTTTAATTAATTACCTTGTTTAGTTTTATTTTTTATATTCTATAAATTATCATGTAAAAAGCGCCGTGAGCGTGAGTGATTAATGTATATATGTATGTACGCGGAGAGTGGAACGCTCGAGCGCCGACGAGCCCGCCCGAGCTTTGGTGAGCGCGCCTCACTAAAATTGTAATAACGCGGAGGAGGGAAAGCTCGGTGCAGAGGGGATAACCCTTTAGCCCCGATCTCCGTATATAAGGCGCTGCGCCGTCAGTGAAAATACATTTGTTTCACCGCCAACATCCAAGCTCTTCCTTGGGTAATGCACCTGAGAGCTTTCTCTCCTCCAACTTTCTATTTGAGCTAGAATAAATTATTGTTATTTGTTTTATATTAAAAGTAGTTTGATTATTTATTTTAAAAAACATTAAAGCTTAAGGCTCGTCAAGCGATTGCCCATTGCGCGGAATTCGTGAACCCGAGCAACAAGCAATAAATAACAAGCTTGCACTTACGGCAGGTGGCGATTATGCAGTCCATTACGTGGCTGTACAGTTTACCTAATGCCGTGAGAGTTAAAATAAAATCACTTTAAGTAATCCTACAATCCGTGGCGTTTGCACAGTCCAGTGCGTGGCTGTGCAATCCACCTAGAGATTAGGATTTTAATCAAAAGTAAAAGCAATTGAAAGAAAAATAAGATAAGGCTCTTGACATTTATGCAGTCCATTGCGTGGCTGCATAGTCTACCGATACGAGCCAATAAAAATAAATAAAGTATATTTCCTTTCCTTGTTCCAGCAATTATACAGTTCATTGCGTGGCTGCATAGTCTACCAAGCAGTCCTATCCTGCCAATAAATAATATAAGAAAAAGTGTCTAGCAATCGTCTAATACGAAATGATTGCAAACACACGCTAATATTAAAAATTAAAACAATAAGGGTTTAGAGATTGCCCATTGCGCGGAAATCGTGAACGCACGATAAAAAAAAATTACAAATAAAGCTCTCGGAAGCTCTGGCCGCGATATGCAGTCTATTGTGGACGCATAATCGCTACCCAGAGAGGTAAGAGTCAAACGGAGAAAAAGAACCGTGAATGACGCGAAAGATAAAAGTATAAACGCGATTTTTCAAGCGAAGTTTCGAGCCCGAACTCTATAGGATATTGTGACGCGCATCGTGAATAAAGACGCTAAGTGCAAGTTGCGTGCCCGTCACAGTTTTAAAGTTGAACCCTTGTAGATTTTTTTTACGAGCACTTGAGGTATCGAAAAATAAGCCAGAGGTCATTATTCAAATTTGGAGACTGCTCAGTAACGGTAATTGTTAATGCTTATTCGTAATGTCTCAAAGAATCTATGTGCAAAGTTTCAAAAACGTTAAAAAAAGTTAAAAAAAGTCTGCTAGATTTTTTTTACGAGCTCTTGTGGTATCGAAAAATAAGCCAGTGGCCAATTCACAGCACGAAAAAATTTAATTTAACTTGTATTATTTAGATTTAGAGATGGTTTATTGACTATCATTTTTAAAACTTATTCTTAATGCATCAAGGAATGTGTGTGCAGTGTTTCAAAGATTATTCCCTTGTAGATTTTTTTTCGAGCACTTGATGTATCGAAAAACAAGCCAGAGGCCATTTCTCCGTATGAAAAAATGCATTTTGTTGAGGACAGGAATAAACACTCACAATATAATTCAAACTGTCTTTATTGATCTCGAACAATACACGTCCTGCCCGTAAGAAGGCCCGAGCGAGAGTGGTCGTTCTCATAAGCCGCGGCCTGACAAAAACTGGTGTGCGCATCGCGTTCCGCGTTCTTAGATTCCCTCAAGGCGGGAAACGGTGCGCATGTAAGAGTTTTGGCGGCCTCGCCGGTTGCCTGGTGGCCTCAGGTTTCCCTGCGCACACTGGCCCACAACCCAGACATCGCTTGCGTGGGGCCGTCCAGATCTTGGATGGCGTGTTGCACCATCCAAATACAGTTTAGCTGCAAGGCAGCAGGTGACCTATAGTCCACCTGCCCCAAGAGGCTTACCGCCGGCGCTCTGCGCACGCGCGCGTTTCCTACCTATGTCTTCCCATTCGTCTCCCTAACGACCACTCTTACCGCTCTGACCTCCTTGTACATTTCCATACAATTTCTGTTCTAAACAACTCTCCCCCCCCGTACAAATTTGTACAATTTTTACCCTTCTTTCGCATGTATCAGACGGATTAATTTTCTGGTCGGCCTAGTCAATTCACCCAACGAGGTTCGCACTTTCGCCACCCTGACCTCTCGGTCCGCCGCGGGATAAGTTTCCACAACTTCACCTTTCCTCCAGACGTTTCTTGGAGACTGATAATCCGCGATCATGACGATATCGCCCTTTTCCAGTGGAATTTCCTTCTCGTTCCATTTCGGCCGTTCTAATAACGTAGGGAGGTACTCCCGCAACCACCTTTTCCAAAACGCATCCGTGAATGCCTGAGCCGTTCGCCACTGTTTTCTAGGACACACGGAACGCGCATCGTACACGCCTAACTTAACTTCCCCAGATGACGCGCCTATAAGGAAGTGGTTGGGGGTGAGTGCTTCGCTATCGCGCAGATCGAGTGAAACGTGCGTTAGAGGTCTCGAGTTTACAGAGTGCTCAATTTCCAATAGTAAGGTGTGCAATATTTCTTCGCTCGGTGCTTGCTCCTTAAGAACGGCGTTTAGCGCAATCTTCACTGACCGAATTAAGCGCTCCCATGCCCCGCCCATATGAGGCGCGTCTGGTGGGTTAAAGATCCATTTTATCCGATTAGCCACTGCGAACTCTTTTTGCTTCTCTATATCTAAGCTTAAAATAGCATCGCGAAGCTCTTTATTTGCCCGCTGAAAATTTGTCCCATGGTCACTGTACATGACGGAGGGCGAACCTCTGCGTGCTGCCATCCTTTGCAGGGCCATTATAGCCGAGTTCGCACTCAGGCTGCTTGCCAATTCCAGATGGATCGCCCTCGTTGTCAGGCAGGTAAACAAGACACCCCATCTTTTCTCTCTTCGACGCCCGATTTTGACCCACATCGGACCGAAGTAGTCGACTTCGCAATGGCTAAAGGGACGTTGTAGATAAGCTACGCGACCGGCTGGCAATGCTGCCATACGCGGGCTTTGCGGTTTCCCTCTTCGCAATTTACAAATCACGCATTTATGGATTAACGAACGCAAAGCGCTTCGCAGGCCTATTACATAAAATCTTTGCCTAATTTCGTTATACACGGTATCGTGATTGGCGTGAAAAAACCGCTTGTGGTACTCTGCCACGAGTAAACGAGTCGCTGGGTGTTTGGCGTCTAGAATTATTGGCGTGTTATTAAAGGCGAGACCTTCTACATTTAGTATGCGTCCGGGTGCTCGAAATATACCCTTCTCATCCAAAAACGGCTGCATTCCTACGATTTTACTACCTTTATGAACGTCTTTCCCTCCCCTCAGTTCGACAAGTTCGTGGCCAAATTTACTTGCTTGAATTTCCCAAAACCAATACTCCTCTGCATTCGCAATCGTATCGACCGTAATCGCCGAAATTTGCTTGCGTTTCCAGATCACAAACCCTCTTCACGCGTCGCGCGACTACTAATAGCCCACGCCATCCTAATATTTTTCCGGTTAGCGGAAAATAGGAATTTTGCCCACTGCTCATTACGCCCACGAAACCTTTCCTGACTTCCATTTCGTCGATTACCCGTTTCTCCTGGTCATTCATTGGATTCACTACTGGCCATTCGCTCGACGCGCGTTGTAAAAAGGTTGGACCGCTAAACCACTGCCACCTTGTCGCTAGGGCATCTTTTTTCTTGCGCGTTGCGTCGTCCGCGGGGTTTTGCGCAGATGGCACCCAATGCCACTCATTGCTCTTAATTCGGCTATTTCTCCCAACCGGTGGGCCACATATATCTGACGGGTTCGTGGTTCGGTTTTTATCCACCTCCAAACTGTCATCGAATCGGTCCATAAATAACGACGCGCGATTTTAAATTCTATTTCATCGAATTTGCCAGCCTGGCCCCTAACAGCGCGGCTTGTAGCTCTAGTCGCGGGACCGATAAAGGTTTTAATGGAGCAACTCTCGATTTCGCCATTATCAAAGTTGTGTGAGCGGGCGCGTTCGAAATTTCGAAGCGTAGATATGCCGCCGCGGCATACGCTTTAAGACTCGCGTCGCAAAACACATGCAGCTCAACTTTCTCATACGCGTGTGCGATCGGAACCACGCAGCGTGGCACTCGTGTCTCACGAGCCTCCTGCAGACGCTTTAACCACATTAACCAGCCTACGCCTTCCTCCTCGCGTATCGGCGCATCCCAGTCTATGCTGCTCTGCTACACCTGTTGCATTAAAACCTTTGATTCGATCGTTAAAGGCGAAAGTAGTCCAAGCGGATCGAAAACCGACATTATAATTCTCAAAAATTCCCGCTTCGTAGGCCGCTTCTCGCCTTGTAATATGTCACACGGAATTTTTGAGAGACCCACATTGAACCCAAGTTCATCCAGTCGCGTATCCCAGTAAAGGCCGAGCGTTATCTCTCCTCCCTGATTGCTGAATAGATTCTCGCGTTCATGACCGGCTTGTTCTTTCTCCGCAACAGCTTTTAGTGCGCCTGGTACGTTGGATGCCCAACTGTGCATCTCAAAATTCGCTCCAGTGTTTATAAGACGAACATCCCGCACGAGATCGGCGGCTAAACTAATCGATCCACGACTCGCCAGAAAATCATCCATATAACTGTTTCGTTTAACCGCGCGCGAGGCGCCAGGCTTGGTATTTTCGAATTTATCCGCGTTTAAATCTTTTATATATATTGCGCTACATGGAGATGACCTAGCACCGAAAACCAGGCAACTCATTCTACAGATTTCCGGTTCGACGTCCCTCCTTTTACCCCGCCAAAGATATCTCTGCGCGTCGCGATCAGCCTCCTTGACCTTTATTCGCATAAACATGTCCTTTATATCGGCCTTTACGGCAACCGCCTCCTGTCGAAAACGCAACAAAACACCAGGCAAGGATTGCAATAGGTCTGGTCCTGATTCCAGTTGATTGTTGAGGCTGATTCCCGATGATTTCGCAGCCGCATCGAACACTAGTCTTACTCTACCGGGCCTATTTTTACTCTTCACGCCGAAGTGAGGCAAATACCACGTTCGCTTCTTGTCGGCATTTTCTATACATCTTTCCGCGCACACGAAATTAATCTATTCATCTCTCCTTCGTACAACCGAGCGTACTCCGGTTCACGATCTAGCCTACGTTCTAATGCAATAAGCCTTTTTTTTTGCTGTCTCGAACCCATTATCTCTTGGGGCGGCACTATCATTCCAGAGCAACCCGGTTTCCCATTCGCGTTCCATGTATCGGCTAGTATCGCGCAAAATCTTTAACGCCCGGCTCTCTTTCAACTCGCTTGTATTGTCCCTATTTACACCGAGGTTGTCAATATAAAAATATTGCCTAACGAGAGCGTCGGGCGACTCGTCTTGGAATGTCGCGCACGAGTCTGTGTCCGGACACTCGCATGCCTCGCGAACGTAAACATAGCCTCGCGCGTGGGAATTTGTCGCATTCCGTGTGGCACCGTGTAATACCCACCCGAGTAAACATCTCGATAACGCCAGACCCGTACCTCTTACTTCGCATAATTCTCTGGTCACAATCAGCGCGCAATTGTCCTGTCCTATCAGGAGCTTAGGCTGCGCATTTACGTAAGACGATAGTGCGACATTGTGCTCCTTTTTGATGCCTCTCACGAGGTCGCTTGAGGCTGTTTGTAGGGGAAGAGCAAGATCGCCAACCGAAATCGCGTTCGTAATTGTATATTTGTCCCACGTTTCTTCTATCGCAAACTCTACCTTTTCGCAGTTTGCTGCCGCTTCATCCCGATCTCGAAATCCTTTTATTGTTATGCGGAGTCGCCAGCCCTTTATGCCCAACTTTCGCGTAAGCCTTTTGTCGATTAACGTTACTGTTGATCCTTCATCGAGCAACTCGTACGTTTCGACAACTCCGCCTGGCCCCCGTGAGCTCACCGGTATAATTTTTAAGTAGGCGCTCTCCCCTTTTAGTCAAGAGGAGTCTTCATCGGGTCTCACGTTGACGGCTGTCGTTCGCTCCTCCTGCGATCTACTCACTAGCACAGTCTTTTGCGCAGGAGCGCGAAATCGAAACGGATTGTGTAAAAACTTATGGTGGCGATAATTACAATCCGGACAACGCTCGCCTTTACATTCCGTACGCCTATGCCCTCGCCCTAAACATTGGAAACATGAGCGCAATTTATTCGCCAGCGCCCAACGTCGATCAAACGTCTCCTTCGCGAAAGCCCTACAATCCCCCAGTTTATGATTATTACGCTTACAAAAGCTGCAGATGGTCTCGTTTCTCTGGCCGGTTCTTTGACCACTCGTTTCTTCCCGCGCCAAGGCACACGTGGTTATTCGCCTATTTCCTCGCTGCGCGTAAGGGTCTGACAGACCGGCTCGCGACACCGAAGTGGTCGTCGAAGCGAAAATTCCAGTCGCCGCTGCCATCTCTGCGTCTCAATATAAAAAATCCGCGAGTCTTTCTACTTCCGTCTTAACCGTGGAGGGGTTCTCTGCCGCATATCGGCCATACGCATATTTTAAAGCTGACGGTAATTTACTGCCTATGTCTCGCACTAAATCCGGGTTGTAAAGATATCCGAGCATTTTCATCGAACGGAGCGCGGATACAGCGTTTCGGAGTTTAGTCGCAAAAAGTACAGGCGTGAATTTTCCTGACTCTAAGGTCGGCAGCTTCCTGAGTTCGCCAATAATTCCATCTGCAACAACTACTGGTCTACCAAAGTGCGACTCCAGCGTTTCCATAATAAGTTTCGGGTCGCGGCACGTAGCTAACAAGGTGTCCACCGTATCACGCGCTTCCCCTCGCAGTGCCTCGAACAACCGCGCAATATTCTCTCGATCACTATAGCCCCCGAGCTCTGTCGATAGTTCGAAAGATTCTTTAAAGTGAAACCACTCGAACGGTTTTCCGGAAAAAATTGGTAGCTTATTTGCAGTTGTTAACCGATTCACTGCTCGAAAACCACTGTCACCACCTGAGTTTTCTTTAACCGCACGCAAAGTCTCTTCAATCGCTTCCGATATTCGCATAAGCGGATCCGCACTCCACGTGATTCCTTGAACGGAATCCGTTACCTCAGTCACGTGGGTGCTGTCTATCCATTCTCGTACTCGTTGATCGCCGTCGATGACCTGATTGGACTGCAACTGGCTCCTCGATGATGTTGTCTCTGGCGTCGGTACCTCTCGAGACGGGCTCGTGTTGTGCGCTATACACTCCTGATCCTCCTGAGCAGGCACAACCGATGTTCTTGGGCCTGCCGTTCTACGCCGGCTCTCTCGTTCTTGGTTTTTTTCCTTTAGCCTTGTTTCCACGCGCTCTTTTGACCTTGGGTTGTCCATCCACATCCTCTCGAGTAGCTTTGGTCTTCCTTGGAGGCATTTCGGGTCTGTCCATCACTTAGACAGCACAACACATTCACCCAAATCGATTTAAAAAAAAAAATGATTTTATAGTTGTCCTCTATATCCGGTTGTAATTCAGTTCCCGGGTTTCGGCACCAATTTGTTGAGGTCAGGAATAAATACTCACAATCGATTTATAATTCAAACTGTCTTTATTGATCTCGAACAATACACGTCCTGCCCGTAAGAAGGCCCGAGCGAGAGTGGTTTAAACTTGCATCATTTAAATTTGGAGGCAGTTCAATAACTGTAATTTTTAAAACATATTTTTTAAGCATTAAGGAATGTGTGTGATACACTGAGAAAAAAGATGTTTTGCATTAAATGACATTCATTGGACTGGATTTGAATATGGCGAATTGAATATTCATTTACTATTAATGAATATTTCCATTGTACGGGTGACTTCTATCAAATTCCCCGTGTCTTAATAGTTAAGAACTGGTTCGCCAACATTAAGTGCGAAAATCAATTAACGCCAAAAATTTTGTATTTGAATTCATTAATTCCGTAAGTTCAACATTGTGATATATATACACTGAGAAAAAGAATGTTTTTATATTAAATGAATTACAAGGCATTCAATGTAATAACAAAATTTGATTAATAATTCAATTAGACAAATATAAATTAAAATTAATAAAAAAAACATAAGATTTGTAATAAATCAATAAATAAATAATGATTATAACGATTACTTTTTATAATTTAATTCAACTTTTAGAGAACAGGTGAGAGAATAAGGCTGGGGTTGAGAAAATAAAAAGTAGATTTTTTAACTTGTAGAAAATTTATTTCTTTAGAAAATGTCTCTGTAAAAAATTATAAATCACCCTTTGGCTATAACGTGCGTACTTTGATCGGTCATTTATAATGTTTATAATTAAATGCGTAACATCTTCACATTTCCTTTTCTGAGGGCAAATAAATTTGTTATCCTTTTATGTGGTCCATGAAACCAATTATATCGTATTTTCAAATTTGCCAATTTATTTAACTTACTTGTGAAACACGTAATAACTCTGGAAATTCTCACGACTTCAACAGCAGATCCATTTTCTCTGGCACTTTCAATAATAGTTAATTATTATTATAACACCGGTATTACAATACACTCGCGACGACCGTATTATAAGTGATCCTCGAACTATAATCGCTATTCAGGACGGCTATACTGACACTCGTGAGACACGTTCCGCGTAATATGTCCAAGCTTCTTAGGGCGTGCTCTCTAGCGCTCTCTCGTTGACCTCTGTGGTTCACGCTTTTGTAAATATATTTTTTCGCGGTATCGAAATAGGCATTTATAATATATTACTTCGGTTTTATAATAAAATAGACACGCAGAGAAAGACATTTAATATTTCATTAAACTTTAAATTTTAGTCTCAATACAAATTAATTGAAATATGTTTTAATTCATATTCATTAACTATTAAGTATTCATATCTGCACTTATAAGAACAGCTCGAATGATTTATATTAAATGCAAACGTACGTTAACAGTTAAGAACTAAGGCTTCATAAAAAACTTATTCGTTTTTAATATAAGTAATAATCATTAATTGTACAGTTAATGAACCGTTTCATTAATGCAAGACATCTTTTTTCTCAGTGTAATAATGAACAAGTCTAGATTTATTTTCTTGAGTGATTGAAATATCGAAAATCGAGTCAGCGGCCGATTCTTCTCGGGATAAAATGCACTTAAATTTGCATTATTTAAATTTGGTAGCTGTTTAATGACGATAATTTTTAAAACTTATTCTTAATGCATCAAAGAATTACAAGTAAGTAATGTTTATTTTGAACTTGTTTATCAGCCTAAATATCGGGTGCTTAACTTAAAAAAAGCCAGGGATCGATAAATTTACGCATTTAAAGTTTGAATTTTAATTATGAAAGTCAGAGTTCTCATAATAAAATACTGGGATTAATCACCTAGTGCTTTTATAAATTATTGTGTGCTTATAATTGAATTTTTTTTGTCCATTTTGAGCGTAAAAATGTATATGAAAAGTATCAATTTCCATGTTTGGCATCTCGATCAATAAATGATACTGTCAGTCAACAACTGGGCACGTTTCTATCACGAACTATTACAAATATTGATTTTTCCTATTTATGAATAAATAAATTAGAATGAATAAATGAGACAATCTTTTTTCTAGTATAGGTAATTAGTCCCATTCTTCCGCCCCTGTTCCGTCCCTCAAAATGAATAGAATATTCGCACTCTTACAATAACGCGCAGAAGGTTGAGAAAAAGTTACTTATAATTGATTTATTTATTTCTGAGAAATTAATATTTTTCTTAGTATTTACTTGTTATTTATTCATTAAATAATAATAAGCAGCTGCATTCTCTTAACCCGTTAAAGCCCAAACGGACAAATTTTTTTGGTGTTTTTCAATTGCTATAAAGACGGGTGAAATGATCTGCAAAAAATTTTGGACAAGTCAATTTCGATCGGAAATTTTCTGAGCTTTCGAAATACGCTATTGGTTTTTGATTACAAACTGATTTTCATAGGTTATGTTTGCTTTTTCAGTGGAAAATCGTGATTTTTGTAAAATATTTTTTCATAAAATCAATATTTTAACTCCGAAATCAGTGTCGAATATGGTAGAAAAGTTCATAAAAAGTGTCCATGGACAATTTCAAATAAAGTGTACATGGTGGCATTCATTAATTCAAGATGGCAGTTTTCAAAATGGCGGCTCAAACCTGTAAAAATTACAGCTAAATGATATTTTGGGAAAATAACAGTCATTTCATCATAGAC
>UELU01137475.1:0-11522 GCA_900490025.1 Megastigmus dorsalis | reverse complement strand
CTCTTTTACAATATTGAAAATGAATAGTACAGTATAATATAATAATACACAATAAATACATAATATATAATATGTTGTGATACAATAGATAGGTAATATACGAAGATAAGATTGAATACGATGAACAATTTTTAAAATATTAAACGAGAAAAAAAATCTATATTGACGAGGCAGCAGTTCGAGAATCATTATGATTCTGGACGGTGCGCCCTGATCATGGTGGGGCAGTTAATGTCAGTTGCAAGGAAACGTTGGTTTGGGTGTGCCTTTGTTGTTGCCTGTCTGTCGTGGCTGGATGTTGATTAAAGTTCTGTGTTGATGCTGAATTTTGACTTTTTCTGAAAACATTCTATGAATAATTAATAAAAAGGACCCCCCCCCTCCCCCAAGAAAGGTAACTTATAAATCGCGATTAGACCTATTATTGCTGCTATTGTTCCTCCTGCGTATAGTGTATATTGTTGTGCCTGTGATGCATTGTATTGTATTGTTTTATATGTGTTAATTTCTCTAGCTCGCTGTATTATTCGTTTCAGTCCCATCCCTGCATCAAGATTTATTTAGTTTGTCCGTGCTTGTGCGGGGTCGCTGGTTTTTGTATTTTGTAATGTTTCTGTTAATGTATCTAAGTTTGATATGTTGCAGGTGCTCAGTATTTGTGATATATTCAGTGCCGAGTGTCCAAATGTTTGCATTGCTGAGTTTACGTCTATTTGTCTTGATGCTATTACTTTCACGCTTTTGGTGTGTGCTGTGTATCCCGTTGGCAAAGATAAAATACCCACTCCTTGTAATGTTTTTATACAAGGCGACATCTTTTTGCACGAGATATAGAGGGTATCCTCCTTACCTGTGGAAAATATCCACCGATTTTCTGTCGTTAGTCTATGCCAATATGTGTCGGTAAATGATTGTATTTGTATGTGGCAGTTTGTCAAGTTTGCAATTTCTATACCGACTGTAAGCTTGATTACGCACGCTGAGCTGTACGTAATTTCGTGAATCGGTTCTGTTCTGCTGCAAATATATGTCGAGGATACTTTATTGCATGTCTGTAATGTGTTCTCGTGTATAGGAACATAATTTTTGTATTGTATGTTTATAGCTACGTATGGTGTCTGTGGCCAAATGTATGCAAATAAATTTGTCTTATTTTGTCGAATTGGTATCGGTGACGTCTTGTATAGGGTGAATGTTTCATATTCTAGTAAATGTATGGATAAGATATAAGTTAGGTATGTTTCAGTAAAAATAATTTTCAGATCCGAAGCTTTTATTAAATCCGTAAATGCACTTGGTTTTTTAAAGTCATGAATTGTGCGTCTTGTATCGTACGTTCCGCTAAAATTGCTGATTTTTTAATTTGTTCTGGTGTGAGCAACCTTGGGTGAACTATTCCTTGAGTTGCGAATAATATGGCATCTGTTAAAATTTCTATGTTTAATTCCAATTGTATTATATTTTCTTCTAATAAATTAATTGCATCCTGCAAAATTTGTGTTTTTCTTTGTTGCTGTTATATTGCAGTCATATCAAAAATATGTCGCCACAGTTGATCTGTGCCGTTTTGCATTTCCAAAAACTTATTATCAATGATTTTTGTTTGATTTGCTAATAAATTAGCTAATTTTTCTGTCTTATTAGCTTTTATTTGAATTGTTTCGCGTAATTCCTTTGCGTCCGTAGCGTCTAGAGTTCCAAATAAATATTTGCTTATTTTTCCTACAAAGAGGAGTAAGGATTCCCTCTTGTTTCTGTATTTTGTCTGCCCGTTTAATATGCTAATTACGTTGTCTATTGAATCTTTTACTTGGTCTAATTGTTCTTTCAACTCCTTTAATTGATTATCATAAATGCATTTGTATACTGCATCGCTGCATCTGGATGTGAAGTCATTTAAAATTGTTCGTAATTCCTTTGGTTTATTAAAGATTAGTGCCAGGTCTGATTTCTGAATAATTTTCCAAGTTGGCGGTGATAATGCCAATTCTGATAATTTTTCCGAAATTATTCCTGGGTTTTTCTCTATCATCGAGATGAAATTTCCACAATTTTTTATTTGATCTGTACAATTGGTCCTGTGAACATTTATTATTTCCGTTTATTGAATCTAAATTATTTCTTAAATTTTATATTCTATCGGTGTGTTTGTGTGTGTCTTGGAATTCGTCTGTTTATGTTTGTGGAAATGTGCGTGTAGAGGTGTCGTATGTTCGTGCGTCGTCGGGTTGGTGGGGTTTCTGCTATATAAATGCTGCGAACTCGTTTGCTTGTTCAGTGCTTCGTCAAATTTCTGAAATATTTTTATTAAGTTTGTTATACTTCCAGTATGTCTCTGTTAAAAGTCGAGGTTGTAAAGGAGTATCCGTATGTCGTATGCGCTCGATGCCCGCTAGGATGTGCGGTAAGTTGGTATTTATTTTCCATGTTTATTAGTTATGTTTTGTCGTCTTTCCTATTCCCATTTTCATATGTATAATATATAAATTTCTCACTTTTTATTTTGGAATTCCTATTATTTAAAATTCATTTAAAATTATTTATTCTTAACAAAGTTAATTGTTAATTTTAATTGTTAGAAGCTGCACTATGTGTGGGTGTCAAGCCCAGCTCCCACTGTTGCAGAGAAGAAACGGGAGTGCTCGCTGGTGAAGCTACTACATCCTCGTTTATCCAGGTGTTGGAGCACTAATTATTTAATAACAATGGGGGCAAACGGAGAGTGTGAAAAAATGGTGCAATGTCCCGACCATGGACCAGTAAGTATTTTTTTTTTATTATATATTTTTATTTAAAATTTATGTGCTTTAATAATTTTTTTTGTTATTTATTGCTTCAGATAGTGTTTTCCAGTTCAAAACCGCCTGGAGGTGTAATGTTCGTCGCATTCAACGCCTGAGGGTCCGAATGTTCAACTTAATCGGGCATTATTTTACATGATGTATTATAATGTATATTTTGTTATAATATATATAATTAGTGTAATGTACTTATGACTTATTTATTATGCACAAAAAAACCTTTTCCTATATATGAATAGTTAATATATTTATTATTGTTTTTTTTTTACTTTTGTAATTTGAGACGGGCACACGAGCTGCGCTTTACGCTTCTTTTCGCGATACGCGTCTGCATAAATTTTATTAATATAGAGTTCGGACTCGAAAAGTCGCTTGTAGTTTTATATTTTAATTTGACTCGCAACGGTAAACTATACAGCCACGTAATGGACTGTACAATCTCCGAGAATAGTATTAATTTTTATTTATAATCTTAATCGCAATGGAAGACTTCACAGTCACTTAATGGACTGCATAATCATCATGGATTATTAGATTATGAATGATTTATTGTTTTAACGCGATGGAAGACTATACAGCCACGTAGTGGACTGCACAGTCACCGGGCAAGGCAAAGAGATATATTTTACTTTTATTTGACTCGCAACGGACGACTACACAGCCACGTAGTGGACTGTACAATCTCCAAGAGTCGTAATACTTTTTAATTATAATCTTGATCACAATGGAAGACTATACAGCCACGCAATGGACTGCATAATCCTCACGGATTATTAGATTAATTTTTTAGTGTTTTTAATTATTTTAACGCGATGGAATACCATACAGCCACGTAGTGGACTGCACAGTCACCAGACAAGGAAAGGAGATACATATTTTATTCTTGCTTGACTCGCAACCGTCGACTACACAGCCACGTAGTGGACTGTATAATCTCCAAGAGTCGTATTTATTATTAACTACAATCTTAATCACTAGGAAGACTACACAGTCACTTAATGGACTGCATGATCATCATGGATTATGAGATTATTATTTTTAATGATTTTAACTATTCTAGCAATTGGAAGACTATACAGTCACATATTGGACCGTATAATCACCAGACAAGGAAAGGACATATATTTAATAAATCAATTATGCTATAGCTCTAAACTGATTTATTCAAGAAGAAAAAGCTCTCAGGCAACCCGAGAGAGTTCTTAGCTCCAGGAGCTGGCGAGCAAGTGAGTGAAAAATTGTGGCGGCGCAGCGTCTTTTATATTCGCAACGAGCGTGAGAAAGGGTTATTTCCTTCGTGAGGAGCTTTTCCCTCCTCCACGCTGTTGCGCTTTCGGTAGGGCGCGCTCGCCCAAGCTAGGATGGGCTCGCCGGTGCTCGAGCTTTTTATATATACATATATACATTTCGGTAGCGCCTTGCGCTCGGCACTTAACAAAAATAAAAATTGTAATACGCGTGGGCTGGGCGTCACATTGTCCCCCAAATAAAAATTTAAATTTAACAAAACAAAAGCATAATTTATAATTTTTATTTCTAAAACTAATTAAATGAAATCACTGTCTTATCACTGTTTTCTCACTTTTTTGGTAAAAAGAGTTAAATCACTAAACAATCTTAAATGACGATCGTGATTTGATCGATAACGAAAAAAAAGGAAAACAAATCTAAAAAAACTCGTTCGTAAAAATAAAAAAAAAATTACGATTAGTCTTAATAACGATTGTTTTTTCTCTTTAACTTGGTAAGCCATTGTTGCAGCTCACCGGGGCGTACTATATCCTCCCTGTTCGAGGCGAGGCCGTGGTGATATTGACGCAGCAAGTCCTCGTAGAAGGCGTCGTCTGCGATATCGTTGTTGTTGGCGTCGGCGGTGGTGAAGTCATCGCACGACGGGGGAGGCGGTTCCTCACAGTCACCGTTGGTGGCTAGCGGTTCGACCTCGTCCAAGAGCTGGCTGAACTCGTTGCCGTAGGCGTTGGTAGTGGGGGCGTCGCAGTTGGCGCCGAGCTCGCGCTCACGGACCTCGATGTCGAGCTGCAGCGCAGTAATTATCGCGTCCAATCCACCCTCTGCAGCTCATCGCTGATCTCGTCGGGATGCGGGCGCTTCTGCCCGCGTCGTTGGTGGCGATGGTGGTGCTCCTCGTCCCTCCTCGGCGCCGTTGTGGAGACGACGGTGGAGGTAGCTGTGCGGTGGGCGGTGAACTCAAGCGCGTGGTGGTGGTGGTGTTGGTTCCGGTTATAGTTTTTTGGCGTCTGCGTGTACCTCGTCTCGCGGCGGCGAGGCGTCTGCGTGCCTCGACCGTTTCTAAAGCGGCCCTCCACTTTCTCCCACTTAATGTTGGTGGCCCTCCTCACCTTTGCGCACGAGATGTGCAGCCGGTCCATTGCACCTTTATTACATCTTCGTCGGAAGTCTGCGTGGCGGCGTTGCAGCACGCCATTGGCTCCGTCTGGGTGCTCGTGCTCTTGGTTGTTGTTGCGTGACGGCTCATGATGCAGTATGAGCTCAAGCGCAAGGCCGGCTTTTTTAAGGGCTGGCGCGTAGTACCGCCGAAAGCTCCCAAAAGCACGCTGGAGTGGGGATAGCTCTCTGGAGGGGGGAGTCTCTCTCGCGGCCGCTGGTACTCTGTCTCTCTTGCCCCCTCTAGTGCACTCTCTCGCCCCCTCCCCCGCTCGCTCGGCTGACGCGGTTTGTTTACGTCGCGAGGCCCACCTAGCTCCGAAATGCTGGGTTTTAAGCCCTTTCAATTTTTAATACGGCGGACTTTAAAAACTCTATATTTCAAAAATTCTTCGTAGCTCTTCTGTTGCATCTTTTTTGTTAATTCTTTCGCGTATTTTCTTCGTCTTACTAACACTATCTCTTGTTGTTTTTTCTTAGTTGCTCATGAATTATTATATATTAATTAATTATTATTTGTTTATTGAATTATTTAAATTAACGTATGTGATATCACATGTTTCACAATAATGTATATATTTAATTTTAACGTTTGTAATATTATAATGTATTTTAATATATTAATTATTACTCGGAAAGATACGGTTTTAAATTAGATATGTGAAATTTTCCTCTTTCTTTTTCCGTTTTATTGTTGTATAATAAATACGTATCCGTCTTCACTATTTTTTCACTGTGTATGGTCCTTCGTACACGTTAAAGAATTTCGCTATTTTACTATCGAATGCGTCTGAAATATTTAATGCTTTGACTAATACTAAGTCGCCGGTATTGAATGTGTAATGCGTTTTATTCGCGTTCTTTTTATCGGCGCGTCTTTTAATCTTGCTGTCCTTTTTTTCGCGTGCTAAGAAGATTTTTCTTTCGAAAGGAGTGTCTGTAACTCGCAGTATTTAAATGCACTTTTCCCAAAAACGTGTAGGCGTGATATTTAAATGTAGCTCGATGGGCGTGTATCCTGTTGTTTCATGATGCGTTTCATTCATGATATAGCGGATGGAAGACTTTATTGACTTTACGCCTTCTTCTTCTAGCTTTTTTAGCCATTTTTCCGACGTAAACTGTGTACCGTGATCGGATATGATCGATTTCGGTTTTCTGTAATTTTTTACGTAGTCATTAAAGATTTTGCGAATTACCGTCGTAGTATTTGCTCGCTTGATCGGGTGCAAAATTACTAGTTTTGAAAATGCATCTACTGTTGTCAATATATGTTTCGCGCCACCCGTAGACGTCGGTAACGGTTCGTAAAAGTCTATAGATAATAGATCGCCTGGCTTATCAATCAACATTGGTTGCGTCAGCTTATTATATTTCTTGGTTAAGTACTTTGTTTTTTGACACGTATCACAAGTGTGCAATTTTTGAATCGTAATTTTTCTTAATTTGGTAGCATAAAAGTGCTCGAAAATCATCGTGTAGATTTTTCTCGCTCCTACATGTCCGTAAATTTCATGTAGTTCCATTATCAATTGCTCGATTATTGATTTTGGCAGTATTATTTTAACTCTATTTGGCGCTATTTTACATAGTAATTTTTCGTGTAGCGCGAATCTTTTTCTCATGTTCTCATCGTTTGATTTTATCTTATCAACGATGCAAGCTATGTATTGATCGTCTTTTTGTAGTTTTTCGAGATTTTTAAGTTTGTTTCTTAAATCGCGGCTCGGGTTTTGCCCGTATAACGCGGCGATTATTATTTCCGATTTATTTTTTGTATTAACTTAGTTTTCGTTGTAGGCTCGACTCAGGTAGTCGGCTACAGCGTTCTTCTTTCCGGGTAAATATTCCGGGCTAACATTATAATCTTGTATCGCCAAATTCCAACGTCGCAATCGTGCGTTGTTGAATTTGCAATTTCTTAAGAACGTAATTGCTTCGTGATCTGTACGCACGATAATTTTAGACGCGCCTTTTACATACGTGTCTAATCTATTCAATGCCCATACGATCGCGAGGATTTCTTTCTCGGTCGTAAAATAGGAGCTTTCGCTTCCTTTTAGTGTACGGCTGATAAACGTAATTATCACTTCCTCGTTTTAATCATCGAGTTGTGTTAGGACTGCAGCTATTGCAAGATCGCGTGCATCTGTAG
The DNA here is from genome assembly GCA_900490025.1 of Megastigmus dorsalis. Taxonomy (NCBI): domain Eukaryota; kingdom Metazoa; phylum Arthropoda; class Insecta; order Hymenoptera; family Megastigmidae; genus Megastigmus; species Megastigmus dorsalis. Next base: position 4,160 of record UELU01137475.1, on the reverse strand, counting down.
TTAAAATAGAAGCTTTTTTAGGGTCTGCAAATTTTAAAATTATATTTTTGTCAAAAAGGTATTTTATATCGTCAAACGCTTTTTGATGCTCTGCGGTCCATTCGTATTTTACGCCTTTTTTAAGCAAGTTTACTAACAGAATCGTGTGTTTAGAATAATTATTTTCAAACTTAGTATAAAAATTAACGAAACCGAGAAAAGCTTGTAGCTCTTTAATATTTCTTGGTATTTTAAAGTTCTTAATGGTATTTATTTTATCTGGCTCCGGTTTTAAACCATCGGCCGATATTATATGTCCAAGGAAGTGGACTTCGCTCTGCGCGAAATTTGATTTCGCGAAATTTATTCTTAAATTGTGTTTCGATAGTCTTTCGAATAACTTACGTAGGTGTACTAAATGCATTTCAAACGTATCAGAAATTACGAATAAGTCATCTACAAATGACAATAAAAAGTCGTTAAAGTCGTGAATAGCTTCGTTTAGACCGCGTATTAATGCTGCGCTGCTGGTTTTTAAGCCAAATGCAACTACATTATACTCGTATACGCGATTATCGCACTTAAATGCAGTGTATTTTCTGCTTTTTTCTGCGAGCGGTATTTGCCAAAAACTCATTGTTAAATCTAAGGTCGACATGCATTTTTTATTTTTACATTGCGCGAATATCTCCTCAACTCCCGGCGGCGGATCATAATCATTAATTAATTTATCATTTAGTTTACGCGCGTCTAAGCATATTCGAATAGAATTATCTTTTTTTTTTACAATTACTACCGGATTTATGTAAGGACTCGAGGAACGTCTTATTATTCCGAGGTTTAACATTTTATCAATTTCTTTTTTAACTTTGTCTCTATACGATAAAGGAATCGGATAAGGTTCGCAATAAAAGGGTAATTCGTCTTTTAACTTTAATGTGTATTCGTAGTTTGTTAATAGACCCAGGCGTTTTTCAAACACGATTTTATATTCATTGATGAGATCACTTAATTCTTGCTTTTGCAATTGATTTAATTTTTATTGATAAGTTTTTATTTGTATGAATTTTCTCGACGATTTCTTTATGTGAAATATCGTACGAGTAATCATATAATTATTCGGTTAAATGCTTTTTGTAAAAGTCATTACCGTAATCGTCGCAATCCTCGTTTTCGAGATCTTCGTGCATGGCGATTTGCATAGAGGAATACTCTTTAGAGCTCATCCCTACGCCTGTAAATAAGATTATTTCGTCTTCTTCATCAATGGTTAAATTTATCCTGTTATCCCGCGTGTCTATCAACATTTTTAATGCTTTCTGCGTATCGAACCCGATTATACAATCTTTGATCAGTTTTGGAACTACGATCAAAATTAGCGTGGTTTCTAAACCTCCGAACTTCGTCCTGAGAGAAACTTGAAATTTTAAAAGCGTAGATTTTGCGCCGGTCGCGCCTTTAATGCTTTTTCCGCTTAACGGTAATTTTGTTCGTGTCTTAAATTTATCGATATTCGCGAAGTATAACTCTTCCGATATGCACGTTATTTCGCTACCGGTGTCTACTAGAGCTTTGACTTTGACATTCTCTATAAAAATGATTATTTCTGGATACATTATTGTTTTAATATTCGCGCCTTCCGGTTCTATGTCATATAATAATTCTTCTCGCGGGTCTTCGAGAATAGAAGCTATATTGAATTTTTTCTTGACTTTATTTCGGCGCGTCTTGACTCTACTATCCACGACGCTTTTAGTTTTCCGACGGATCATCTATACATAATAATAGTCGATCAAGCTCGTCTCGTTCAGCTTGTTCTTTTTGGCTGATATTGTTAACGCTTTTTTCGATTAATTTTTTCGCTTGATCTTTGTTGTGATTTTGATCACGCGAATTTCTTTTTTCATCTAATCGACTCGCAGACGCGCTACGAGGTCGAGTGAATTTAATATTACGCGACGCTATCGTTTGCGAGCATTGAATCGCATTTACGTTTTTGTTAGTCCAGCTATTATTTCTTGCTTAAAATGGTTTATTATCGTATCTATTTTGGGGACTCTGCCCCCCCCCCCTTTGCGAATTATGTACTTCGCGCTTGATAGAAATTTGCGTTTGCGTTTTTATTCGCGGGAAATTTATCTGATTTTTTACTCTTTACATCGTCGTGATCGTAATCAGCGAGGATTTTAAACAAATTATTTTTGTCTTTGACCTGCTGTCCTATGAGCGAGTGCCTTATTTCTTTGTCAAAATGATCGCAGACCTTTTGAACGAATTCGGCTTCGGTATATCCTAGCTCGAGTTCTTTTGCCAATCCAAAAACGTATGTCGCGTAGTTAACGCGATTGAATTTCCCGTTTGGATGGTATTCACCGAATTCTACTCGGCGTTTAGCCGTTCGCTGCACGGCCGCGTTCCAGTAGCGTTCTTTGAATCTTTGGCAAAAGTATTGATAATTCTCCGTATCATCTTGCTGGAGATACCACCATTCCTGGGCGGAATCTTCCAGTGATTGCGAAATGATACATATCAAATCCGCGCTACTCGGCTTCATAAGCGCGACGTATTTGTCGAGTTCTGATAGGAATTTCATTGGTCTTTCTGATTCTAGACCTTTAAATTTTGGTAACGAGAACTTTATTTGTCTATTTAACGCTCTGTTAAGCTGTCCCGACACATTAACAGGCGTTGATTCCATTATTTCGCGAATCTCATCTATTTCGCTTTTGTTTTTATCGGCGGCATTATCGATTTGGCTTAAGCAGTATTGCTTGAGTGCCTGTAAATCGTCGCCGTTTACTACCGTATTTAATAGTTCGTCGAATTTTTTTAATTTGTTTAATTCTTCGTTTTCGTGTTCGACCGCCGCGATTTTTTCAGTTAGGCTTTTTTCCATTTGTTCAAATTTTACTGATAAATGATCTGTACGATCGATTAAGTCGCGACGAACTGTTTCTACTTGGGGAATACGCGTTTGCAGGGATTCGCAAGCGTTTCGCAAGCTCTCTAAATGCCCCGTAATATGCGTTTTCTAATCGGCAAGTGTTTTAAGCTCATCTGTGACCGCTTGTTCCCATTCGAGACGCTTTTTCTCGACCGCGGTCAGATTTTCTTCCTCCTTGCTGGCCTCTAATTCAGCCATGAAACTTGTTGATCTGCGCGTGCTGCTAGCCATTTTTAGCAATTTTTCATATGCGCGTGTTTAGATTTTAATTGATTAGTTGAACCACATGAAGTTTACGAACAGATATATATAAAAAAAATATTTACGCTATTGATAAGCGACTCATTTTCGTAGTCATGCTTTCAATTGCTCTCTCGAATAAGAATACTCTTATTTTAATTTGCGCGCTTTCCACTTGGTTTTCTTTTCGTATGCTCAGATGGTTTTAGATGCTCTTATTTTTATTCGTTAAATTTTCTGTCGTAGCTTCTAGTTCCTTAATTTTATAAGCCTGTTTGTCAATGACTTTTTCCAATATAATAATGTGCTGACGTATACCGTCGATTTGCTCTTGCGCGAAATTTTGGTTTTCAACAACAGTATTTACATTGGTATCAAGATTCGCGAGACGCGTGTAAGTGTGACTTTCTAACAGTCCACTTTGATATGTCGGAATCATAATGATTTTTCTACTCTAGATTTTTTTCTTTTTATAGATATTTTATAATATAATCGCGATTCTTATTTACAAGTCTTTTAGTCGAGTCCCTGTTCGGGCGCCAATTTATTTATGTGACGGACACACGAGCTGCGCGTTGCGCTTCTTTTCGCGATGCGCGTCTGCATAAATTTTATTAATATAGAGTTCGGACTCGAAAAGTCGCTTGTAATATTGCGTAAGGCTTTTCGCGTGATTCGTGGTTTAGTTTTATATTTTTATTTGACTCGCAACAGTAAACTATACAGCCACGTAATGGACCGTACAATCTCCGAGAGTCGTATTAATTTTTATTTATAATCTTAATCGCAATGGAAGACTTCACAGTCACTTAATGGACTGCATAATCATCATGGATTATTAGATTATGAATGATTTATTGTTTTAACGCGATGGAAGACTATACAGCCACGTAGTGGACTGCACAGTCACCGGGCAAGGCAAAGAGATATATTTTACTTTTATTTGACTCGCAACGGACGACTACACAGCCACGTAGTGGACTGTACAATCTCCAAG
>UELU01137472.1:38137-56237 GCA_900490025.1 Megastigmus dorsalis | reverse complement strand
CACACACACACACACACACACACACGCACATGCACATGCAACAGCCCTCCGCGGTTTATAACCTATTGCAGGTTGATGCCATTTATTCGACGTGCCGCGTTGATGTATCTATTTATACAATGATAGACAGGTGGATTTATTGGCCACGACGAGAGCATATAAAGTCAGTCCTCCTGCGACTCTGTACCCTTTGTTTCATGCGTGTAGTTTTATTCGTATTGCTGTACGATTGTTTCTGACGATTCTGATATGCAAATGACTCGCGGAGCTTTCATTTATCGAAGGCTTAATGCGGTGTACCGCGAGATCGAACAGCACTTTATATTATCCGTTAGATAGCAGCTTTAATATAAGTATGCGCGATCTGGCAAAAAATCCTTTTAATTATAGCTAATAAGGTGTGTAAATGACATCATTGTTTCAATTATTTATAATCTTACCCGTGATTATTCAAATAGATTCAATCAAAGTATCAATTATTGTAAAAAAAAAGTGAAACAATTTTTTTTCATGCTCCATAAATTATGATTGTTATCTTAAAAAGAACACGCCGACGAAATGAATCTCTTCTGCCAATCAAATCAGACTTGCGAACAAAAACAATATCATAATGAAATTGTAAATGTTTATTACCGTGGAAATGTTCAAGTATTAGCAAGAAACCTCTGTTAGTTTAGATGCACAAGATTTATACCCCTCATTAAGCATCAAATTACACGGTAATCACGCCAAAAAGTAACAATTGCTCGTAGATGCGGCCAGCATTAACAATTTTGCAAAACTCGCGAAACCGCAGTCATGTATATATATATAAACACATAGAGATTCTCCGCGATTTGCCTTTTCTTGCCAACGCACGGCCGCGAGAAGAACAGAGAGAGTGAGAGGGAGAGAGAGAGAGAGAGAGAGAGAGAGAGAGAGAGAGAACCCTATAGTAGGGTCGTTAGCCGCGACGGCCGCTGCCGGGGCTTGAACGATCGCGTCAGTGCCGGAGTAATTTACTTGTCCGGCGCATAGCGGCCCAGTGTCTCGTTAAGTCGCTATCGAGAATTAAGGAGAGCGCGCGTCGCGTCCTCTCGTATAGTTGTCGTCGTCGAGCTTTGCGGAAGAAGGGCTTCTCTGCACTTTACTCTTGAATCTCAAGGATTAGCTCCTCCGTATACGCGACTCGCGTGCGTATATGTATAAAATTGCGCGTCTCGCTAACGAAAGAGAAAGAGAGAGAGAGAGAGAGAGAGAGAGAGGGGTGCACAATCCTTTACTCGAGCTGCTCGCGCGCGCGCGCACACGTAAAATATGTCTTCTGCTCATCTATTGGAATGATAAATGGCAAGAGGTCTCGACTTAACCGAACAAGAAATTCAAAATGACTGGGTAATTTTGCAAATTTATGAGCGATCCCCGCGCCGTGCAATGTGTATGCGACGGGAGAAAGAGAGGGACAGAGAGAGAGAGAGAGAGAGAGAGAGAGAGAGAGAAAAGAAAAACTATGTTACAGGATTGTTTGCAGTCGAGAAAATATGACGGAGTACTTCATTATACCTGCGTGTATATATGCTTGATCATGTGTAATTTTTGGTCTGTGTGGTGGATTTTTGTGCATTGTAAGCGAGGAGAGGCAATTTTATGGGTGTATGAAGACACTGATTATGCAACAACTCTTATACTTGATTCTTCAAGCTTATCTTAATTCCTGCTGCTCACTGTTATTCTTACGTCAATCCTTTTTATATGTATTAATTTACCAATTTCTGTTCTATTAATGTTCAATCTAGAATTTGAAAAGTGTAGTTTAAAATAACTCTAATGTAAACTTCCGAACTACATAAATTGTTTAGTGACAAATCTCTTTTTATTTACCTACTTTAAATGGGTTCATTAATCATAAATTGCAAGAAAATTACAGTACTGCACTTTTAACATAAAATTCAACTTGCTAATACATCTTCGTATAAACATACGCACGATCACGAATTTCGAAAAATCAATCAAAAAAACACCGCTGTATGCACATAAACTCGTATTACAAAGAGTAAACATCGCCTAAGTAATAAAGAAATAAAGTGAATATCCGCAATCTCGCACACTTCGACACATCATAATTAATTATAAGCGTTTTAAAAGTAAAGCGTGTGCAGCAAGTATCAATAACAATCTAAAAGTTAAACGGTTCGTCAACTCTTTTTTACTCCCATATAATATATACACGCGGGCGCACGCTTGGCGCCGTCAAAAATCGTTATTAAATGCCAACAAGTAATTTAAGAGTACGACGAGAAAGAGAAAGAGAGAGAGAGAGAGAGAGAGAGAGAGAGAGAGAGATGACTGCAGTACAAATAAACGATAACCGCGAGAATAAAATCGATTACTTCGAACTTGAAGCGGCTTTAACACAGACTCGCTCGACGCGCTCTCGATTTATGCTCACGTGCTCGCGACTCTCACATGTGTGTGTATGTATATGTGTGTGCTTATGCACGCAGAGCACCGAGAGAGCGAGTATGCAAATTTGTACGACCGGTGCGCACAGGTGAGCAAAGGAAGAGAGTGTCGACGCGATAAAAACGTTCTCTCTCTCTCTTTCTCTCGCTTCTCCTCTTTTTTTCCTTCTCGGCGATTAGGTTTTTCGGGGCGACTTTTTTTTTACGTGAGCTCGGATATAATGCGTTAATCTGGCCGATGCATCGGCCCTATTCGCGCTACCTCAGTGGCTTCTTTTAAGCCGCCTGTTTTGCTCGAGCAAGCCCAGGTTATACGCTTATCGAAGCGGCAGCATCGCTCGGATCCATGTGCGCGTAAGGAATTATTAATTGATGTCAAGCGCGAATCATCGGAACAGTAGAGACTTCGACATAAACCCTTATCTCCTTTTACGAACTTCCATTTTTTCGCATTCTTTCTTTATACTCTCTGAGTAAGCTGTATACAGATGAAATACGACACCAAAAGGGAGCTGATGAAGAGATACACTGTCTCGGTAGGCTACTTTTTATAATTACATCTAGTTTCGTATAAAAAATGATAATTTATTCATAACCAGTGAGCTTAACGCTAATTTTTTCTTGTAAAAATTTTAAATTTAACATAATTATATACATACAATTGCATACTGCTAAATTGATCAAACGCCGATAATATAACAGTATACTTATACTATATTATAGTTTTGTTCTGGTTGTGGAAGAACTATTTTCTGCTGTCCTTTCATCCCAAGCCTGCAGATAAACAATTATGATTATAATCACGAAACTTTTGCTACCAATTCAAAATACTTACATTCTTTGCCATCTTTTTCAGGTATTCATCGAAGCCCGCACCACTATTTTGCACCATTTTAGAAAAATACCCATTTTGATTCTGCAGCAAAATATGTGGATGATCATACTCAACAACTTTGCCAAAATCCATGACAAGCACCTTGTCACTATTTATAATAGTATTTAATCTATGAGCAATCGTTAGTACAGTGCAATTGGAAAATTTATTCCTTATAATATTTTGCACTAGAACATCTGTTGCATGATCCACGTTGGCAGTGGCCTCGTCCAGCACTAAAATCTTGTTATTTTTTATTAACACTCGAGCTAACGTGATCAGCTGCATTTGTCCTGCACTCAACATTTTTTTGTCAATGGATTCGTCTAAAGAGGAGAAAACTGTGTTTAGTTCGACGTCATTCAAAGCAGACCAAATTGTTGCATCGTCTACTTCATGATATGGATCTAAATTATCCCTTAGAGATACTGAAAACAATACACTTTCTTGTGGTATAATGGAAATTTTAGCACGCAATTGATGGAGATCAAGATTTCGAATGTCGACTCCACCGATTTGTATAGATCCATCGATTTCGGCAAGTTTAAACAATGCAGCAACTAATGATGATTTTCCCGCTCCTGTTCGTCCAACTATACCAATCTACATTAAATAATCATTTGTTTTATGTAGGAAATACATTTAATTTAATATTTAATTGTGTAATACGTTTATAAAAATTGATCTTACTTTTTCTCCTGCTTCAACGTTGAAGCTTATATTTTTCAATACTGGCTTGATCGAGCCAGAATATCTTAAATTTACGTGATCGAATTTTATGCGCCCCTCAGTTGGCCAGTCTTTGTACGACTTCTGACAAATGTCACTAACAAGTGGTTTTTCTTGATCCAGTTTCGTAAATTGAAATACTCTATCAACACTGACTAGTTGCGTGAAAATTTCTGCGTTCTGTCGCATCATTTGCTGTGTATATCCAAATACTATCATAATTTGGGTAACTCCAAGACCAACAGTACTCGATGAAAAGAAATCTTTCATCATGAGAAAGCTAAACGTAACCGTAGCTACCAAAAGCACGCACACAAAATCGATCCACATGCAAAAAGTTGCTAATACCACATACGCAAGGTAATTAGCTGATGTATGATGATCTTGTAAGTCGTTGAATCTGTTGTTGACTGTTGCTTGTGCTTCACAGCAGCGGATCGTTGAGATTCCAGACAATGATGAGATAACATATGATAAAACTGGACTTTTGGCTAAAAATGAAAAAATTAATACGGTATTTTTGGGCTTTGTCTTTTATAAAACTACAGAGAACTTAAATAGTTACCACTGGTTTCCAATCTGCTGATGTCCCTTGCATTTTCGTAGTAAATGGTTTGAATTCGGAAACAAATATAGCATAAGATAATTACTGGAATGATTATCCACCAGTTGATTATGCAAGACTGTACCATTACTCCGATAAGAATAAATAGTACTTGAAAGCTTTGAAGTGCTGCTGCAGTAAATAATTCATCCATAGCCCCAACATCCTTAGAAAATCGATTGAAGATTTGCCCTTAACAAATAAATAATCATATTCATGCTATTACAAATATAAATATTAATTGTATTTCTTAATTTTTCAATACCTGATGTATATTGATGAAATAATTGTAAGGGCACTCCAAGTAATCGAACCAGTATTTTGTTATGAATATTCTTACTGGCATTCATGCATATTTTGTAAAACAAGAGATTTTTTCCAATAGACATTACAACACAACCAAAGATTAAGAATCCGTAAATGTAAAGTGCAGTATAAATACTTAAACCACTTTCATAATTATCAAATATTGTTGTTATAACAGAATCATCAAACAATATAGCGTGTGTAGCATTTGCTATAGAACCATTGGCAAAGACTTTTCTTATATCCTCATTTTGCTTTGTTCTAAAACAATATTATTTTCAATTCTATAGCACTTATCGGTGCATGGTATTAATACTTACAAGTATGCGACCCAATAATCAGTACCGGTGAGAAATGACTGCGCCAGTACAAAACATGTGAAAAGTATAACAAGTGTAAATTTCGAGCTACCGAATGTAAAATATTTCCACATCATAGACCATTTGACTTTGCCTTTTACTGTAAGTTCTTCAGTTTCATTGGTTACATCGTCATTGTTAATAATTTTAGAAATTAATAGGTCCTCTGATTCTCCCATCTTCACTTCTTTTTCAGTAGCTTTGTCCAACTGCACACAGTTGTCAATGTTATTACATATAGATAATTGCTGTTCATATTGAGGATCTTTTTTAAAAGTACCAAACATTCCTTCATATTTTATTTGTCTCTAGAATCAGATGTTATATATATTAATGTTCTTAATGTTTCTATCGATCAACGAGAAAATCTTTTCCACGCAAATCACCTCATTAAATAAAATAATGTTATCTTCATTCGATAAATATTGCGTATTATGCGTTACAAGGATCCGTGTTTTATCTTTGAGCAAACCGTTAAAGCAGTCTTCAAATAATTGCCTACCGACATGGGCATCAACTGCCGAAAGGGGATCGTCCAACAGATAAATATCAGCCACTCTATACACGGCTCTGAAAATAAATTGAAATATATAAAAATCTGTTTTAATTTTTAAATATTCAATACGAGACGTAAGAGTATTTAAACATCTGCAATATTTATAAAATTGATTAAGTGATTGTGTAAACTATTATGTTGGATGTGAGTGCTCATAGATGGTACTAGTGAGTAGTTGTCGAGTGCGCATGATTATCCTGTATGTGTGCTTAGCGATTATTGAATCAGCACGACTGCCAAAAAATGGAAAAAGCAAATAAAAATGTAATTGAGTGTAATTAGCGTAATATTTTGTTAATCTGAATTTTTAGTTACTCTGTATTATTAAACTTACATATGTATGCACAGCAGGTAATATTCTCTTTATTAATAGTGTTAATTTTATATTAAACAAACAAAAGCATTATAACAGCACGATATGAAAGTAATTTATATTTTTTAGTAGTTTATTTATATATAATATTCAACAAAAGTCTGTATGAGTTATTGAGTTGCCCTAATTTTGTGTGCTTACAATTGTATGAGGTTGTCCACTACACAACATATTATTATAAATAAATATTCTAAGTTGTATATTTAGTCGATCATATGACGAACAATTTTGGATACACATCAATATACACATCAACCTAAAATATGTATACCTTTCTATAAAAATATTTTTGACAACTGACAATATATCTGAAAAAGTTTAAAATACACACGATTCCGATCATCAAAAAATCCTTGAAAGAATTTATTGTACTTGGAAAAGATTCAACGAGAAAATGGAATAACACCGGAGTTGTATACAAATTTTCATGTAAAGATTGTCCTGCATCATTCGATTTTAACAATACAACAATATTAGACAGAGAAGCAGATTATAAAAAAAAACAAATTTCTGAAATGATTTACATTAATTGCAGCAAAAATACCATTAATAAAAAAGAAGACATTCAGTTTCTTAGTAATATTTACAAACCACTTTTAAGTAAATTAAAGTTATAATAAATATCCGTTTCTTTTTAAATATTCATATTGTCATCAAATGTACTACTCTTCTTATTTCATCGAATTCTAGATCAAGGACTAAGAATTAACCAACTCATAGAATTATATACCTTTACCAAATCTGATTAGCACGACAATATCGTTTTATTTTTCGTATTATTCTAGACGTACCTTTGTAAGTGTGAGGTGAGACTTATAATGAAATTTGTGTTTTTTGATTCTAAACAATATTGTAAAAAATTTTTTTTTATCTTCTCTCTAAATTAGAAACAGTGAAAATCCACTGAAAGTCAGTGAATATGCACTATTTCAAAAAGTGAAAATCAGATCGCTGGGAATCCAGTGAATAGTCACTGATTAAAATAGTAAAAAAGTACCAACTGATTCAATTAGTGAAAATACACTAAAAAACCAGTGGAAATACACTAATAGATCAGTGGAATGTCACTGATTAAAGCAGTGTAAATTAATACGCATTGATGAGATATATTATTTTTTTATATACTTATTTTAATATGAAGAAAATTATGAAAACAGTATTTTATATGAAAAATATTTTATTTAATATATTATCTGAAGAAATAAAATATTCTAACTAAATTAGTACATAACAGTCGACATACGTAGGTCTTCTAATTTAAATAAGTGCATTTTCATGAAATAATAATACTGATAAGCATGAAAGAATACTAATTATCAGAGTCACTACTGTTAGTTTCGTATTTACTTATGGTTAGATCAGTATTAGAAATGTTTATACGCAATGAAGTGACGATACTTCCAGTCTTACTCGTGACTTTGTAAATATAGAAATCAATAAAATTAAAATAATTTTTAATTTTTAGCGGGTAAGAAACGTTTAAAACGAAATAAGTTTTGAATAGCAAATCAAACGTTATACCTATATTATCTTTTTTTTTCCCTATGCAAAATCCAACCAACTGCTTGTATGAAATAATTCCTGTTATTTCCACCAACTCCGATTATCATTGATTTAATAATATGGCATATTTCTTTTTATTAATTCATAATTGATTCAATAATAGGCGAAATTAACTCAATTAATTCAATAATTGAATCAATTATTTACTTTCTTAATGAGAATTCAATTAAATATTCATTTGAAATAATTAGAGATGTTATTGATTTAATTAAACTATAATTCAATCAATTAATTTTATTTTTAATTAAATTCATGTAATTGAATCAATTAAATTTTTTTCTCAGTGTACGATCGACTGAATATACAACTTAGAGTGAAAAATGGAGAACGATCAAAATAACTCAACATTGAATAAATAAATTTTGTCTAAGATATTCATCATAATTATTACTCATGAAAAAATAGTTTGTTGAAGTATCTAACTTGTCAATATAATCATTATCAAACTTTAAGCAGCCACTATACATACGTACATCATTTTACCCGGTGATATTGGTTGACATTGCTTTTGGTTACTTCGTCTAAGTTTTATGTTTTCCATAGTTTGTGTTACTTTATGTTTTGTGGTGATTGTGATTTATTGTTTAATTGTAATAACTCGGGTACTGGTAACCCATTATAAAATGATTAGATACCTGGCCAAATTAATACGAGCACGTTGTCCACCACTCAAAGCTGAGCCTCCACCTATAGTAGTTTTGTCTCCGTCAGGGAATTGTGTGAAATCTGTTGCAAGGGAACAGGCTCTCACAACATCTCTATATTTTTTTTCATCATATGGTTCTCCGAAAAGTATATTGCTTCTCACTGAACCATCAAAAATCCATGGCTTCTGACTTGCGTATGAAATTTTCCCTCGAACAATTATTTCCCCTGAAGTTGGTTGAAGCTCACCGAGAATTAGTTTTAAAAATGATCTCTAAAAGAAAATTGAAGTGTAAGCTATTCAAAGATTGTTAGATTATGATTGGTGTTATATTTAGGTACCTTTCCTGAACCTGCTGGACCAATAACTACATACAATTTCTTCTCAAGTAATTGGATGTTAATATCAGTTAAAGAATCGAATTTTGGATTAACTGACCATGAAGCACTCAAATTTATAATAGAGATGCTTGTATTATTATTTTTTGGAAGAAATTTGACAGCACTATCCACTTCATCAAGCAATAAAAACTTCTGTTTATGAAAAAAAAACTATAATATCTTTTGTATAGAATAAAAAATTATATTTGTACTTTAAAGCATACCTGTATACGTTCAGTAGCTGTCATTACTTCGGAAATAGAACTCACAAGTGTTGGAAAATAAAAATTAACGAGCAATTGCAGATTACTAATGTATTGCAGAACTGAGAAAACCTTATTTGGCGACATGATGTGCCCATGAAGAAGCACATAAGATAATACTGTAAAAAATAGTGTTGTTCGTTCAATGAATACAAACGTAGCCCAGCTGATACTTTTTAAGTAACATATTCGTCCGATGACATCGATCTCAGAACTAAAAAGAATTAATATACATATAAATTAAATCAATTAATAAACTTATGCTATTAATTAAAAAATTATTGGTCACAAACTTTCGTGCAAGAAATACAATTTTTTCAAACGCTTTTTCCCAGGTGTACATTTTTATAACTCGGATACCACTAATGATTTGGTTTATCAATAATAACCTATTGTCGGTTCTTCCTGCTGCTTTAGTGCGTAACTTAAATATAATTTTGCCAAAATATGCTAAAAAAAGTTAACTATATATATATATATATATATATACAAAACATTTGTTTTTTAGAATTAGGAAAGTAAACAATCATTATAAAAACCTTGAACTGGTAGACTCTGTAGCAACAATGATAAAACACCTACGACAGATGCAACACCAACATAGCTCCAAATAAAATATACAACTACGAATATCTGGACAGGTATTATCCATACAAAATGTATTATATTAATAAACCTTTCGCACCTAGCCACATCATCTACTAGCAAATTCAGTATAAAACCTTCGCTAATTTCCGCGGCTGACGAAGAGGATAGTTTAGTAATCTAGAACGTTTATTTTAAAATTAGATTATTATTATCATATAATTTCACTTACATTGTCGCTCATACTTTTTTGTAGATAAGGGAGGAACAAGAGACTCTCAATCGAATCCCAATCTCGGCCAATTTTAATGTTCCATGTTGGAAGGAAAATCCATGTAAGTACATACTGAGTATAAGAAAGAAAGCGTACATGTAAGTCTCCTCTTTTGATATGTTTGAGTCGTAGTCAAAATATCTAATGTAATAGCCAAAAGCTATTGGCGTGATTGCTCTATTCCATGCATCAAAAAGTAATTTATTGTAGAAAATAACAATTGAATATCATAAACGTAGTATCATATCGGTTTACCTTATCACTACAAATGATAATATCATGCACAAACCATAATGAAACGAAGACCAAAAATATGTTATGCAGATAACTTTCAATAAACTGGGCTGTCTGTTTTCTTTTTTTGCATTTACTACTGCTTTACGCCAGAATCTGTAAAATTAAAATTTTAACGTATGATCAACTTTGAATGGTAATATTCAAATAGCTTGTTATTACTTCTCAAAATTCTTGCCCAGAGGTTCACTTCTATTTTCTGGCAATGTGTTGTATAAATTTTCTGCCTTAATTTCATGGTTTTTTCCGTACCAGATTAATGGAAAAATCCAACTACGACAAATACAATACAATATTTTTTAATTGATCATTAAAAATGTGCAAAATCTTAATTGATACTTTATTAAGTATGGATTTAAAAAAGAGATATTAAATTTTAGAATCTTCTGTTACTTATCATTTCTATTTAATTGTTGGAATACATAAAAGTATCATGGACTTACCTGAGCGATAATTTACTAAAGATATTTGCTGAGAGCTTGGGGCAAGGATTTTCATATTTTTCATCCATTTCTGTACTTTAATTAATTACTAACTTAACTTTTTGTCCCCTAAAAATCGTTTCTCCATCGAAATCAAGCAGTCGACTGTATGAATATTACTGTTTACCAACTTTATATTCAATTTGATACTGAACACTCAGCGCTCATTTATTATCACCTAACGTATCTCTATCATCGTCAAGATTTATCATGGGCAATAAAATGAGTGCTTAAAAAATGATCTTACAAGTAAACAAAAATCAGACAAACAGGATAAAAATTTTCAGTTTTTTATTAAAATTTAGTAAAAAATCATACAAGTAGAAAAAATATACTTGATTGTAATAAAAGTTTTATCTACAACTACAATAATAGTTTATTTCGTAACAAGGATGTAAATAATTATGTACACAATTGCGGTGGAAAACTTTCACAAGTCAATGGCTTGCTTTATTTATCATACAATAAAGATTTTAAACTTACAAGAGGAGGACCAGAAAAGTCGGTTCTAGATTTTCTTGAGACTATTAGTAATTACTTTTTGGGCAAAATAATGAGACTAGTATCTCGGTGTTTTTTTTAATAGGCCCCAGTTTTAAAAATATTCACTTAGCTTTTAACATGAAATAGATATAATCTTTTATATTATAACCTAATGCATTTAATTAATATGAATTGGTGTTTAATGACGTTCTAAACGCGAACGAGTTGAGCCCTTTTTTGTAAGTGGTAACGAGTGAGAGGATAATCGGGGATAGGGATTGGTAGTCAGTAAACACTATATTGTCTTGGGAAAAACTTCTACATACAATTTATATTAACCAATCACTTAAAATTAAAAATACACTTCTGGTAAGCTTAAAATGAACTAAAATGGATTTAGCTTTAGATTCGCGTTGCGTTCCATAATGCGGAGCTGTACACTCCGAATCTTTTGCACACGGCAGTTAAGCGCGCGGGCCAAAGGCCATACTGATATTCTATACCGACTAGTACACGGAAAATCTGGCTCACTATTGGAGGTATTCAGTTGGTATCGCGTGTGATAATGAGCGCTTTGCACGCCGCCCTCTGGTGGCGCGCAAAGCGCCAGCGTTTGTTATGCTCGGCATGTTTACATCTGATGTTTTCTGTTCACCTTGTTTTGCCGCGAACAGTACTATAGAGATTCTAATGCTCGGCACCTCTATCTACGATGTTTACTTTGCAGAAACCGGTATCGTGCATGACAAAACAACGTGCAGAGCACTAGTAAAGACAGTGCCTCTTCAGAACTCTGATTTCCTGTACTGTCCATTTGTAATATTAATGTATTGTATCCAGCAGTGCCGTTTATTTTAAGCACGTTATTCTATAGTGCACCAGTTTTTCCGTGGGGGGCTAACGCCTCGTCGCGGGAGAAAAAAATGGCGCAAGGTATGACGATGACGTCACAGCGGTTTCCGAGCATACGTCGACTCCCGAACTATCAAGCGCCGTACCGCGAAAAAATGTCGAATTAAGAATAATTGGTGAATATCTTTGAAACTAGGGCCTATGGAATATAACGCTGATACACGGGTCTCGTTATTTTTCAGAAAAAGTAATTCCTGAAAGTTTCAAGTAAATCTAGGACTTGTCTTCTTAGGCAACTCGTTGTTAGTTATGATTAAGAAAAAAGTAAATTCAATTACTATAGTATTATTCGGTAGATCATAGCGCACTATTGTTATAAACATTTTGAATTTGTTCAATACCATAACAATTATATTAAAGGATCACGCCGATCATTCAATCTCGCTTTATCTAACTAGGTCTGAAATCTTATACTAATGTTTATTTACTTTTGTTTGCTTAAGATATTTGCCCATCTAAGTAAAGTAGAATAATGATGGTACTGTGTGTGAATAGTGTAATTTAAAACGCAATCAGAAGATAATGTCTCTTTGATAACACAATAATACAACTGAAGATCGCTGCTCCCGAGTCAGGAGATATCACTCTAGACTTCATTTCAGAAACAGACAACTCATAAAATAAATAGAACATAAACTCTAATTTGTTGCATTAAATCTTCGTATATAAGCTGCTAAATATGTAATAGCACAATTTTTACTATAGTATCATAGTAATTTTAATAAGAAATGTAGTTATTTTTTCTCACTACTATGAGTACTATTTGCGACCAGCATTACAAAAATCGCAATAATACGATAGATACTGTCCTGAGTTTCCTGCGCAACATAGTCATTTTTACAACTGTTATCTAAACTATTTCTAGAATTTATTTCTCCTTGGGATAGAAATAGTAGTGAAAATCTACGTTACTTCCATTGTGCACTAAGCGCACTACATATACGAGAATGCAAATAACTGTATAAATAGAAGAAAAAAAAAGTTCATAATAACATGTAAAACAAAGTGCACCCGAAGTGGAGTAAGAACTTAGTTTTTTTTGTTCAAGACTGTACGTGCAACGGAAGCGATAAGCCTCAGAAATACGGTTAATTTCAAAACATAAACACGCTTCGCAGATAAACCCGGCGACTTTCAGCATTACGTTTTTTATCGGGTAATTGGCTGTGCTCCCGCTTGGTCGCGATCAATCCGCCCTTAAGTGTATTGTAAGTCAACCGCTTTGCGGGATAAGCCCTAGACCGGGTGTACGAGCAAAATGCCGGATGTCGGCAGAGACACAGAAGCAGCAGCAGCCCGTTAGCTTTGTCATTCTGTCGGTGCAGTATAAAGTGACTGCTGCCGCTGTGGTTTTCCTTCCCCGTGAAATGTCACCCGCGCGAGCGTCTGTCAGGAGACTTTTCCGTCCCCCTAATTGGTCGCGATAAATTCGCCACGCCGCGCTTAGAATCTGGAGCGCTGCTGATGCCCTCCTCGAGATTTTCGTTCTAGCGGAAAACAGCACTTATATATATACACGTATACTACTGAAGAGAGAAAAGAGAAAGAGCGGAGAGATTCGATAAGGATGAGGAAGCGCTGAGGGACCGCCTGTCGAATCAATCATTTCCGCTGATTGATTGGCTCGATTACGGCTTAATTAATGAGGATGTATAAATTGATTTCTGCTGATTCAATTTCGTTGATGCATTATTGAGCTGAGTCGTTGCTTTTTTATGCTGGATTTATATATGTGACTGATGCAAAAATTCTGGGGCTTGCGATATAAATCATATACGCACATAAGCGTGTGAATCTTATTTTCAGATTTCTTTTTCCTCTCTTTAGTTCGCATGAAAGTGTTATAAAACAAAACCTTGATCATCTTTCTTCTAAAATATAATTTAAAATTTATCACCGAATATCATTCTTATCAGCAACTTACAATAACATTGATGTATATAGATAACGATAACAGATTAAATAAATATTATATAAGAAAAAAGTTTTTTAAAGTATATTTTATAATTTTTTGCTTTATTTAATAAAATGTGCTTGATATATATAGAATACAAATATAAAGCAAGAAAAAGGTAATTAAATATAAAGCAATCAAAATGTTGGATTCCATATGGTCAATCCGCATGCATCGATATACTTCCACAAACATGTTGCCAACCCAAACCGTAGAAAATTATAACGATTTTTCAAAACCACTAAGTCCCCCATAACCACGATAAAATTAAAAAAATCTAGCAAAACGGTTCTCACATAATACGCGTCACGCGTCACGTGCAAATCGAAGGCGGACTACGGCAACTCATATAAACTAATTTAAAAGCACGCATTATAGACGTCCGGAGCAGCCTTCAGCTTTCAGCTCCTCGGGGCTCTCGCTGCATTCGCACTTTGTTATGAGCCGCCCTCCTGTATATATATACTGTAAAGTGCAGGTCGTGTATATATATACGGCGGTCAGCAACTTGGACTTACCGTAAGGTAGCCACGCGCAGCGCAACACGGATACGCATCACATCTGCGATGGCATTTTCGCTCGGTGCAAAACGAAGATTAATAAGAGAGAGAGAGAGAGAGAGAGAGAGAGAGAGAGCGAGACAGAGAGAGGAGTGAACAGGCACGTTTTCAGTTGCGCGGCGGCGGCGTCGGCAGAAAGGCTTCAGGCGCGCGGATCTGTATATATAGACACTTTTCAATTACGAGTCGTTTGGCAGAGCGAGCGAG
Organism: Megastigmus dorsalis; assembly: GCA_900490025.1. Classification (NCBI taxonomy): domain Eukaryota; kingdom Metazoa; phylum Arthropoda; class Insecta; order Hymenoptera; family Megastigmidae; genus Megastigmus; species Megastigmus dorsalis. The sequence goes on along the minus strand of UELU01137472.1, from coordinate 41,392 downwards.
AGTGTGTGAGCTTTTGCTCGTGTAATCGTTGCCGCACGCGCGCGCGCACGGTGCACTATGACGCGTACAAAAGCCCGAGCGCTAGCTTACGGCCCCCGAGTCAATAAATCTGTCAATATTAATCCACGCCTAATTGATTCCATTAGCGGCTCGCGGGCGCCGCCGAGCGATTCTCTCTCTCTCTCTCTTCCTCTCTCTCTCCATGTCTACTATATAGACGCACACACACACACAAACACATGCACGTGTACATGTAATAGTCTGGCCGGTAGTCATTTCGAGGCCTGGCCGTGCGGCAGGTCCAGACTATACACCGGTCCGTAAAAGTATAACTCTCGCACCTGGCAGCTACACGTATGCACGTATAATAGAGTGATGTATGCGCGCTCGGGAGCGAGCGAACGACCTTTCGCGATCCTGTACTCCAAAGCTGCGATGACACACGTACGTCGCCGGGCTGGAGGCACTTTGTGATCCAATACCGCCGGGCTGTTCGCTGTTTATCGAGTTCGCGCCCTCACTTTCTCCTGTCGATAATATACGTATACGACGCGCCTATAAGTGGTTTTCTGACGTCTGAGGGGCAATTCTCTCTGTCGACCACCGGTGCCGTTGCGCTTTTTGTTTCTGCGTTGAGCGAGAGAGAGAGAGAGAGAGAAAAATTGGAATTCGGATGGATGGAAAGGTGTGGAGTTTGATGGCGGGTGTTTATATGTACGAGATGCTCGGCGGCTTTTATATATTGGAATTACGTCACCGGTCGCGTGGTTTGTGCGTTCGTGGGAACACCGCGAGCTTTCATCGCGGCATCGTGAAGGAATGCTTTTTACTACGTCCTGGTGTATATATGTACCAGAGCGACGTGAACGCGTTGGACTTATAGGCAGTGAATTTCATGTATGCAGGTGATGGCTGAACCATAACCACCAGCGATATTAGACGAGTGACTTTGTGCCTTTCTATATATAGTACACCGAGCGTATAAGTACAGAAATGTGAGTGGTCGAGGCTGAACAATGGGAATCGAAGGATTTTCCTTCGCCAGAAAATTGCGCGTTAATTCTGGAGCGGATAAATCGGTGATAACGCGAAAATTTCATAACATTCGAGTATCATTTTTATAACTTGGAGTTTCAATATTATAACGTTGCCGAAGGATTTTATTAATGAAACAGAATAAATCATTGTATTTTCAGTGGAAAAGGGGTTTGAATTAATTCGTACGTCAAAATGATTATGAAAAGGACTTTGAAGACAATTTTAGAAAAATCCTCATTTTTTTAATGATTCACGTGCATGCGGTCACTGTCAACATGTTAGCAGTGGTTTTAATTCTGACGTTGATAATAATTTATTGACACGGATTCCCGGGGAAAAAGGTAATTTTTTTTGCATATTCTACCTGTAAATGCTCAACTAATATTAAATCATATTTTTTTTTTCATAATTATTATACAGAAATTTATATAGAAGTACCAAAAAACATAATTAAATCCTAATCTTAACCGCACTTTTACATTAACTTTGTTGATATTTGTTAAAAAATCTTTTAGGTGTAATCGACATTATTGAAAACTTCGGTACGTAAATTCCACGAGTTTTTACGAGGTAAGAGTGCGTACAATACAACATATAAAATATATATGATTATATATATATAGCATATGATAATATATAAAGTGGATCCTGGAGGACCCATGGGGTACTAACGGGTTAATTATATTGATTAGCATCCACTTACATTGTTGCAATCCAGAATATCCATATAGAATTTCAAAATATTTAATCAGCTCTATTACGACTCGTAAATCATAAATTATTATTCTAATCTTTCCGTAGTACACATATACACACACACCGTGCACTTCATAGCCTGAGATTTTTCCGCAAAAACTTAAGCGGCGGCGGCTCGATATTGTACACGTGAAAACGACTAATCCGAGAGCGCAGGAAATTTAATTTACACTTTTGTTACACATTACATACCGCGCGAGCAGCGCATTTATAACTTTGACTCGCCATCACTCATTTCGCAGATTTCCTCTCCTTCCCTGCTTCGAGCCTATCAATAATAAATCCCGAAGCCACACACAAGCCATGGTATATCTCTTACGGCATGCAACATACAAGCAATTACTACCGTTGAATAATCGACAGGAAGAAGATGTTAATCATCGAAACGTCACTGTGACAATTCGCGTTCATCGCACCTCTCACAAGCGCGTCCAAGACTAATGAGGTCCAGTCATTGATTATTGAAAAATGAGACAGTAATAGAATACCCCCCGCGCAAACTCTGACCCCTACGGGTCGATAAATTGGCGACCTCTGAACTCTCATGCAACAGCTTATTCTCTCTCTCTCTCTCGCTCTTTCTCTTATAGTCTCTCAGCTCCATCCTCGCCGGTTGGATTTGCGTCGTAGACGTCAAGAAGCCCGTGTGTAGTCGAGAGAGAGAGAGAGAGAGGATGCGAGATCGATAGGTCGTCCAAAGCCTCGCAGCGGACGCGCAAACGACGAGAGTAAAGCCCGAGTGATCGGCAAGAGAGGGCCCCGTAATCAATTTCGCGCCTTGATTAATACCGAGCGAACGGAATACCTGGGAATCGTTCCGACACTCTGGCCACATGGACGACGACGGATACTTACATACTTACGTGTGTCCGTGAGCGCACGTATGCGCGCGTGAGCGAGAAGGTGAGAGGACCCTAGGAGAGACCGTTTGAAGGAGATGAATCGATTCGACGAGGAGAGGATAAGAGAGGTAGAAAAAAAATTGTCGGTGCGGATGGCATGATATGCCTAGCGAGGAAATGCAGCGAGTTGCGTATACGAGCTCGGGGCGTAAAATGCGTTTTAAGGAAAACAAAAGAAACGCGGCCGAGCAATTAGAAAAGGAGATATATCGGCTACGAGAGATCAATCAAAGTATGATTAATCGATTGTATATCAAATGTTTATTTTATTCGAGCGTGTATTAATTTCATAACAACCATTAACTTGTAATATACTGTCTCAGGGTGTGGGATGATTGTTTTTTTGGTTATCGGAGCTCGACAAATGGCGCAGTAAGAGCAACTAAGTGAAATATCATATGTACTTAATTCAAATTCGAGTCGCTTTGCTCGCTCTTTTAAATCAAAAGTACGAGACACGGCAGGTATGCCAGTGATCCTAAAGGATGGTTAATTACAAGTCTATGGTAAAACATTGAGAGAGTGATAGTGCAGACGGAGAGAGAGAGAGAGAGAGAGA
>UELU01137472.1:0-38117 GCA_900490025.1 Megastigmus dorsalis | reverse complement strand
AGAAGAAGAAGAGTATAGAGGTAAAACAGTATACGAGGCAGGGATGATTTATCCAATGGGGGTCGCGAGGTGCCTGTCACGCGTAATTATCATACGACAGCCGATTAAAACTGCGCCGAACTGCACGCGTTCGGCTCGCCATCTCTCGCTTTATGCTACATCAATTTCCAGCTAATTACATGCATTTTCATGTCCGTGCGGTCGTGCCGCGTAGAGTCGAGCCCGGACGAGAACGACCGAAGGAAGTTGCCCTGCTATATAGACGATCGAGGGTATATACGATGCGGTGATCTATCCGCGTGCACCGGTGTGCACGATTCGAAAAATCGGTCATATACACGTGATGCCGTGGGGCGTTTCGTCGGGACACGAGTGTGTGTGTGTACTGCTGGTGCTGCCTCTTCCTTTCTTTCTCTCTCTCTCTCTCTCTCTCTCTCTCTTGCAGGTAATCATTTTCTGCCATTCAAGATGGACTCGCTCTTTCTCTGTTGCAAGCGAGCGCGTGAAACCGCTCGTAACTTTAGCCGATTAAGGTGTCGGCTGCTCTTTGTTTTCGCGCCCGATTCTTTCTCTCGCTCTCGCTCTCTCTCTCTCTCTCTCTCGCTGTCTAACCCCTTCTTTTTCTCTGCCTCTAAATTCTCCTTCGTTTATCCCGCTTTCTTTAGCTGGGCTAGCGCTCGTTTCTTGCGTTTCCTGTGAACTGTTGCTGTGTTGGGATAATTACCGTGAAAAAAATCTTACGCCGTTCAGGAAAGTCGTCGGGTAGTTTGCGATATTTTTATTGAAATCGCGTTTGTAAGCGTGGATCGTTTTGTTCAGACAGCTTTTCTGATGTTTCTGCCATTCGAGAAGATTGGTCGTAATTTGTTACTTTTATTGGATTGTTATTCTTCAATTTCATAAACCCTGTAAAAAAGATTAGAATCAAAGTATCAACGCAAGTTCAAGTATAGAAGTTAAAAAATAAAGTAGTCATACAAAAAGAATAAATTTTATTATGGAAACTAGTTTAATATATTTAAATTGAGTATATACATATATTTTGGCATCATTTGTAAATTATTGACTACTTACATTAGCATAAAATATTTAAAAATCTACACTCATGCAATATTTATTAAGTACTCGGTTGACTTGAAAAGCATTATACTACACTAATTTAAATAGTGGAAACCACTCGATTGAATTCACAAGCGATCCAATCCCATATTCATAATCGCAAAATGCCTCGTGGCCTCCATGATGTCTTTAATGCGGAGGCCACATATAAATTACGAAACGCTCGTGTGCCCGCGTATTACAGAAGAAAGAGAAAAAAATGCCGAAGGGCGTAGCGCAAGGCCGAGAAGGAGAAAGATATAGCATAGACAGGGGAGGAGTAGAAGACGAAGACGAAGAAGAGGGGGTGGCAAGGGGAAGGGGGCGAGTGAGGTGCATATTTAATTCCAGCAATTAATGCCGTCTTGTAAAACATGCCTCTTGGGGTGGCTGCCGCTGCTACTACCTCTGCTGCTGCTGCTGCTGCTGCCCCATAGCCTCTGACTCTCCATCCCTTGGCAGTAATGAGCCCGATAAATCAACTGCCTCTACACTCGAAACTTCGAATAACTTGAAGGCCTTGACTATAGCGCGTGCTTTTCCCGCTTTCCGTGCCGCCGACTGAGAGAGAGAGAGAGAGAGAGAGAGAGAGAGAGAGAGAGAGAGAGAAGAGGACTGTACGGTGCTTTGTCCATATTTTCTATTCGCAGTGACGGAGAATTCCTGGATTTTCGGGTATGCATAATGCCGAGGATGCAGTTACCGAGTTGAATGAGGAAGGAGCAAGGAAGCGAATTTAAGGGATATAAACGGCCCGAAACTCACTATTTGCGCCATCGTATCCACGAAAAAAAAGAAGCGAATCGAAACTTCTTTGGCGCTATATTTTCCCAGCTCTAATGCGGCGATTACGCGTCGGATTTATGCCAATTAATTCGTGCACAAAAGACCGCGGAGCGAAGCCAAAAAAAAAGGTAGTCCGTATAGCATTTCTCGCGCAACGCTCTTATATACATAATCCCCGGACTAAGAGCAACAGTGGTGTACGAGCAGTCGATGACGAGGCGTGACATACCGTTAGGAAAGCATTAAAGCTTCGGTATAAGAGCGTCGCATTTATACGCGACGTCGACTCCCCTTCGGCCGCGGCGATGTACTTTTTTAATTAAATATTATGAAAAATGCGAGGCTCGGTAATTAGCGCTTCGGTATGGATGGAGGGAGTAACGACATGTTATCATTTCACGGGGATTAGTCAAATCTTGCGGGGCATTATAATGGCTCGATTTAATTTCCCGTGCGGTCGTCCTGCTATTTGTCTGTCGTTTGTTTTATTTTTTTTTGTAACGGTTTTTTTGTACAAAATGAGGGTGTATATTTTAACTATTGCGTAGCGGGAATGGGCATACTTAGCTCTGATCTATCAAATGAATCGTACGAAATCTAACATAATTATAGATTTTTCTTTGACAATCGTAATAATTAACAACGCATATAATTTGAATTATTTGATGTAATGTTCACTTAATACCAATTATGCGTCTTTATTTTGAAAAGGATCTACAGAAAATAATAAATGATACTTGAAGCAGGCAAAAATCAATTAGAAAAATATTGTCCACCAAGAGATCTCACTATAGCACGCCCAAGCATAATGCATACGTAAAGGAAACCCTTCTCTCGTCCGGCACATCCCAGTAATATGGCTTATTAAAATTACAATCTTGCAGGAGGCGCCTCGAAGGGTCGCATTCCCTTAACCGCATCCCCCCCCCCTCCCTTCCACCCCGTTGTCTGGCTACACCACCGCTAGAGACTCGTCTACCTCACATACAGCTGGCACACGGATAAAGAGACAAAGTCCAAGGAACAGGAAGGCAGCCACACACACACACTTTGGCCCAGTGGACCGGTCCAGTGCGAACCTTTGCTTTATACGGACATATCCAAGTGGGCTGACCGTTGGGGAATTACTTGGCACGAGGTTGGCTCGAGACCGCGAAGAGGATGAGCAGGTATATACACACAAGTGTGTCTCGCTACTACAGCGATGTTGTCCCGGATTAATGTTATTGCCTCGACGATTCTCTCGCGGCGCGACCGCTTGCAGCCCCCGTAGCCTTCTCCTCCTCCTCCTCCTCTTCTTCCTACGGCGCGATGCGGGATTAACGGAAAACCAATTTGTAAGGGTGGTTTTAAGCCCGGCGATGACATTGAAATTAGCCTGCTTCGGCTACGGAGCTTTGCAATTTATGGATAAGGATCTTTCTGCGGGGTGTGGAAATGGAGTGGAGTATGGAAAGCTGCGATGAATTTTTCTGATTAGGGAGCATTTATTATTGCTAAATGATATTTTTGTTAGCTTCAGTTGAGCTATTTCTCGCAAAAAAGGATAAACATAAAATTATTCTAATCGTAACATTTTCATATCGAATTCAAACAATATATTTATGAAAAATTACACATCTTGCAACTTGAAATAGCTTAAAATTGTTGAGTAAGTAATTGCTCGAGCGACCAAATTTTCAATAAAATAAAGTTTTATTTTAAAAATTATCTACCTTTTTCACTGGCTCGTAGAGGTCAATCCTATCTTCACCATTTTATTGAAATAGTTTCATCCACTATACAATAGTATTATTGTTAAGATAATAAGTGTTGCATGAGCCTCACATCATGTCGACTTCTTTGTTCTCATATGAATTTTTTACTGCAAACAAAAAAGAACCTTTAACTACCATTCGGCACGTTCGACATCCTCTTTGTATAAAAAAACTGCTACGTCATTCAATATTCGTAATCTCGCTATAGTGACTACTCGGATTATTAAAAGAGTCGTGCAGCGGCACTTGCTACACTCAAGAAGCAGCCAATATTCGCATATCCAACAGAACACAAGAGACAGATTGTCCTGTGTTAGCGATATTAATTACGATAATTTATCCGTGGTATAATAAATGATTCCGATCGCGACACATTCAGCCCACATAATGTTTTCTTGTATACATTCTCTCTCCTCTCATTGTAATTACTCCTTGGTTAATGAATCCCTTACAAGGCGATACCGCGGCGCGCAAAATTCATTTGTTGATCGGCCGATATCTAGAGCGTCTCTTATTAATGCGAGCCAAAGGCTCGTTTTGTATTTCCGATATTGCCAATCGCGACGAACCAATGCCACCGATTGTATAACCTTTCTATTCGCTCCATATATGAGCGTAGTATATATAAGTTCGTTCGATTATCGGACCGCGGACCGTTACATCGGATGCTCAATGAGACCAGTTTCGCTCTTATCAGATTTTGTGTTTTTTAGATCGAGAGCTGATAAGATTGACAGTTAACAGAATTGTCGTCGACTTGCGGTGTGTATTCAATGTGGAGCGACTCATTTTTAATAATGGGACTTAATGGAACTTTTTTCTTGTTGAGATTAATTTATTTACCGTTAAGATTACATTACGAGCTGATAAATAGGTACATGGAGAAATTTGCGTTTTCGATGTAATTTCCTTAAATTTAATAGACCTATTATAGAGAAGAAAGAATGACCTGTGCTGTAAATGGTTTCGAGGAGTTCAAACATTGTCAAAAATTTTGATGTATAGATTGAAAAAATTAAATACAAATTTAGTAGAGTCATGTTACTGTCTTATATTTAAATTATAAAATAATGTATTGAAATATTTATACGCACTAAATGTGTTCTAAAAATAGCATATTTTTTATTCACTATTACGAAGATTCCTGCGGGAAACTGTAAAATGAATGGTAACGAGAGAACATTTTTTAGAATTTTTTAACGGCTTTCTAGAAAATGGTCTATCTAATTTAAAAAAAAGTGATGATAAACTGATGGCGATACGGGTTATAATGATTAGAATAAATATTTAGTCGTAGTGTGATGAAAGATTTGTAGAAGGACCAAACATATTCATAGTCTACAAAAAATTGAGATGCAGCATGTCATGAAAGAAGGGCAAGTCCAAGCTTCCATGTGGTTGAGGTTGGAGCAATCAATACGAAAAAAAAATTATTGAATGTAAGATTCACAATCTTGCGAGTCAGAAAGTACAAGTTTACAATAAAGTGTATACGATAATTTTTTAAATTTAAAATGAAGATAATTTTTAATCTGTATTTTATAATTAGAGTATATTCCATAACTTTGTTTATCAAAAGGTTGGTTTTATCAATTATTCGAACCATATCTTGCTCCAACATTATTGGTCTTTTTTTGCTGCCATTTATGAAAATATTTAAAAATCTTATATTTTCATGCAGTTGTCGGCCCTTAAGTAAATAACTCATTATTGAGATGACGCTACGGATCTTCATGGAACCAAATAAAAAACGCAATCGACTTTTGAACAAATTTATTGCGCGATGATTCGAAGGCTTACACCTTCCACTTCAGACTCAAACTGGAATACTTATTAAAATAGAAGGTATTTTTGAACATTAAAAAAATAATGAAAAATAATAATAAATAAATAAAATAATGTTATTACATAGCATAAAATTCATACACACCTTATAAGTAACATATTGTATAATGTCGCCAATTACAGAGTTATTAAACCTCGAGTAAGCTATTAATTAAGAATGAAATTAATAATTAAAATGTAATAATTAAACGAAAAGACAAAAAACAAAAAAACACCCACGACCTGTTTGAACTACCTCTTCCTCTCATCCCAAACCCCGTCAAATATAAAAATCTTTATAAAACATATATAAATTGTTTGTTAGAACAATTAAAGAATTCAAGTCGTATAGTCTGCAGCCGTAAATCAACACATAATTCCTAAAGAGAATTCATAATTGTCTATATTGATCAACTATAAACTTATAATATATTCAAAATGATTTTCAATGCACATTGAAATCTCTTCACTACAAGCAAACATGTTATCCAGTCCGTTATCCTAGTAAAACGTAATTTATAATACTCTGCACGTCTGATATTACATCAAAATCTTTAGTAATTCAATAACCCCCACATACTTAAAGAATTTCACTCATTCATTTCTAGTGAACATAATAAGTGATTTATTATAACGCTGCTATAAGTTATTTATAATTTATGGAGTGGCTAATCTATTTTGAGTATTAATTAATAAATTGATACATTAAGATGCTTATAATGTTAACTTGCGATTGTACTTAGTTTTATGGAAGCTGTGTAGCAATGCACTAAATCAAAAACTCATGTTTTGAGATTGAATTTTCTTACATTATCAGTCAAGCATACTTTAATCGAATACTAAGTGTACATTTATGTATAATAGTGCATATATTTATAATGTACACAACTTCCTCATAAATATAAAAGACAAAGGTAAATAACAGTGCAAAGATAGTAGAAGATGTAAAGTGAGCAAAAGAGAATACTTTTTGGTGCGTGAGAGACAAGAACTGTGCCGTCTGCCGAAAATCTCATAGTTTGAGATCAGAGCGCCACACTTCTTCTTTACTTTTCACTCCGAAAGAAGTGGTTCGATATCTGCCTCATAGTCAGGCTCACATCTTCTAAAGCTCCCCTCTCTCTCTCTCTCTCTCTCTCTCTCTCTCTACTACTACAACTTTTACACACCGCACCTTGTCTTGTCCCGATGGCCGTTACTTCTGTTCAGTGATGCTGTCGCTCCCGTCGACGATATACTTGTAATACAGATGGAAATCGTTTCGTGGGCTACCTCGCGATCAATAGCCTTTAATTATTGATGAGCTTGAACTAACGATTATTCTTTGAGTTATCAGGCAAGCACCGCGTCGATGGTAATCCTCCTGAATGCGCGAAAGGAGTTTCGACGAGTGTATTAGATAATTATCTGAATTTGTTGCGCAGTCTAAGCTTTCAAAAAGTGTAACATCATGCCGACTGTGATAAATTATGGCTGCTCTATTCCATCTGCCTTATTCATGTCGTACTGCCTTGTTTTTAGAATGCAAGGCTTAGTTGTGTTGTTGGACCGCAATGGAATTTATTGCGAGATAAGTGCAAGATTAAGAGTGTATTATATGTTAATGTTTTATGTTAAGGTCTGCTTGGTAGGCTTAGGTGATTAGATAGGTACGCTGATTTTGATTTAAGCACATTATTACAAGGACAGTTTTGATGAATTGCAGATCATTGTTCATATGGATAAGTGAGAATTATTTTTAGCCATGTATAATCTACTTTCATTGAAAAAAGTAGTTTGTGTACTAGGAACTGCTCTACGCATTACACTATGCATTCACACTCATATGCATGTTACAATATGATGTATATGAATATTTAAATATTTTGAACGAACTTAATTCCCCCACAATAGTAAGTCAACTTTTGGCCACACATCAACGTAAGAAAGGTCGCAAACGTTCCTTGCAGCTCTGTAACGAGCCAAATACTCCAGATGCGAATTAATTTAACGACAGAGCCCAAGCACAGATCTAGTCATTTTCAACGGGAATTCGTCCCAGCTTAAACGAGCGAGCGGCGAATACTTTCGTTACTTCCACACCCCAGCGATAAGGAGAAAATGACCTCTGAGAGAAGACAGTCTCCGAGGCTCTTGATTTTATTTTTCCGCTGGCTCCTCGTCCAGCGCTCACCGCGGACTCCTCGCGCGCCCAACGGTAGCATCTGTACGCAATGAAAGAAACTGATCCTCTCTCTCTATCTCTCTCTCCCTCTCTCTCTCTCTCTCTCTATATATATATATATATAGACGCGGTGGAGACGCGAAGCTGAAGAAGAAAAAGTCGATGGCAGCTTGACCAACCATTAACACCTCGGCGGACAAATCACTCGATTTTCTCGGACGATTTTCCCGCAGCATATCTAAAGCCTAGGGCGCAAATAAGGAAGCACGATGTATCACCCGGGGGAGACGACAGCCAGGACACGAGAGAGAGAGAGAGAGAAGGTGGAACGAGGCCAGTACCAAGGAGAAAAAGTAGGCGCGCGGGGGCGGAAAGAAGGAAGAAAGACGAAAGCACCGGGGGGAAGAAGAAGAACCGGGGAGGAGGTGGAGGAGGTGGAGGTGGGGTGGGGGGATGAGGCGAACGAGCAGAGCAGAGAGCGAGAGGAAGGTGGTTTACTGCCCGCCGGTAATGACGAAACAGATGGCCTCCTGCGGGATGAGAGAAACAACACGACGTCGTTTCCCACAGGAAGAGCTGAGAGCGAGAGAGAGAGAGAGAGAGAGAGAAGAAACGAACGCGTCGGGCGCTGATGAAGTGCGGCCATTATCGGTACACAGGACACAAAACCTACGGCCACCGGAGAAAGACTCGCGCACACACACATACACACCGAGAGAGAGAGAGAGAGAAAGAGAAAGAGCGACTTTATTACACGCGAGCCGCTGGGCAGAAGCCTGCATCCGTGTGTCGGTGCGCCCGCGCGCGCGGCCGAGTCCTTAAATCCTCCTGCGGGAAGTGTCGTTAGACGTATGATCGCGTATACGCTCTCCTCCTGTGTAATTGTGCTTTAATAACGAGAACAATAGGGCATGAAAGTCGACGCGCGTGCGGTTGCCTGGCCACTTGCGCATAGCTCTTTGCTCGTGGTTTTTAGGCTGGGTATATGTATATGCAGCGTTTGTTCTGCTGCTGTTCCGCGCGGTGGTGCCATTCATTTAGCCGTGCGATGCTCTACGAGCTCGTTATGCTTTTGCAGCTTAGATATTGCATTGTTATAATATGTGCGCGCCTCGGTGAAAAGTTCGGACTCGTTAATTTTCGATTTTAATTGAGATGCATGGGAATATCGCTATGTACAGTTATAATTGTATAGCCTACATAACTGAGCGCGTGATACGATTGCGCGTTTTTTTCTTCTTCCTTTTTTGTTTTTCATACGAAAGCTCTCGTTTATAAGTTTCGCTTATCGACATTTATCTTTAAGCAATAATTACATATACCGTTTGCATTTTTGTTGTCCCACAACTTTTTCCCACACAGCATCTCTGGCGGAAAAGCCATTTGCATCGTGGATTTCGCAGAAAATCATACGGGATGACGAAATGAAAAATATAAAAAAAAAACGCACAACACTCGATGATTACGAATTTTTCTAAAAATTATTTACGATAGATAAGCGCGCGTTCAAAGCGAATACCTATTCTCGCGCACGCGCGCATAAACAATTCCCGCGCATTTTTGCCACATTAATTTACACAAGTCAAGGTGAGAGAAAAAAAAAAGTGTGTCTAGGCACTCAATGCATAATTAACCGCGCTATCAAAACTAACGCTCCGCGTAGACGTCAATAGTTCACGCGCTGCGGCAATTCTCCCTCTCTGTCTCCCTCTCTCTCTCTCTCTCTCTCAACATAAACATTATATTATTTAATGTGCTTAAAACGTTCATTGAGCGAGCGTTGGCCGTACGATGTTCACACGTTGATAGCGTTGCATTTTTACAACGGAGAGCCTCGCCGCGCGCGCGCGCGCGAAAAAAGGAGTCGAGAAGCATGCGCCGAGATTAAGAAATAGAAAATGACCCGGAGCGCAAATCGAAAGCACTGCAGCGGCACACGGCTGCTGCACATCGGAGAGGCAGGGCGGCGCGCGCGCGCGTTACGGCAATTAATAAATCGCCTCTCCTCTGTGCTCGCGGCCTCCGCCCCGCCCATCTATATAATCCCTCATGGGAATATCGGCCTTGCAGTGTATGTCTGCTGCTGCTACAGTATATGTGTACATGTATGTATATGCGCCAGACTGCGGATCCGCGACCTCAACGTCCCTGTTCTTAGCTGCGACGTGAATCTAATAAAGGCTGGGCCCCTCCGATAGAGCGATATCGACAATTGCAAGGTACAGAGGAGCCGTTTCTGCTTTTGTCGACTTGTATACTTGAGCCGGTCTTTTCACTATAGTTCAGTGTCTCCCTTGCTTTTAATGCGGAAGCTATTTGTTGGTTCAGAGACCGAGAGAGAGAGAGAGGAGAGAGAGAGAGAGAGAGGGACTAATATTGTAGTGGCAGCTCGTCGAACGCTGTACATTTACCGTAACGAGAGATCGATCTCGCTCGAGTTATATTGGTAAATACTCGTTATGGTGTGTATCGTTGGGATGGCGATGCTCGTGGAGCAAAAACAATACTGAGGCAAGAAGCTGCTGCTGCTGGGACGATAGTTTCGAGAACTACTGGCTGATGGATAGATGTGTGGGAGCGAGAGATGATCGATTCTGTTAAACAAGGCTGCTTGTGGGATCGTGTTGGACAAATTATAGTTTCTATACTGGACCCAGTAACAATGACTAATAAGATAATAATAAGAGGAAAGGGTTTAATTATAAAAGGCATTTATTTTGTTAGATGAAGAAACATTTATGTAAAAGCAATTTCGTTTTGTAATATCGCAACTTGAACATAGTCTTTTATCCACATATTAATTTAAAAATGTATTCAATGATAACAAAACAAATACATGAATTTGCAAAATAAGTCTTTAAATAAATATAAATGAATTCGATAATATATATATATATATATATATATACAATTTACAGAGTTATAAATTTCACGGGAGGTCTTACAGTCTTTTGAAAAAATAATTTTATGTATTTCACTTACAGATAAGATTGTTCTTATTTGTTATACGAACCTTTCTCTCAAGAAAAATATTGCATGTAATTGTTTTGCACGATAATACCGAATGATCGTTCACTTCACACGCCAAGCTGAAATTGTGTGAATAATGTTAGAATTTCACTTGAAATAATATTGCTGTTTTTATACTCTCACTTAACATTTTTTTATGCACACACTATAATCCTATTTATTTATTTTTTAAACCAGGAATGCTTTTTTATATTATCTGTATAATGAATAAATTTAAGAAATGAATAGCAAATCACATATCGATTTTGGATCGTGACCGAGATTATACTTAATATATGCAATGTCTAAATAATTACATTAGTTTCGGTTAGGTTTCACCTCATTGTCTTAAATCGTTCCAAATAGAATAACAGTCTCAAAAGTCTGCTGCTGAAAATAAGTGTCCGAGCATTTTACAGAAGTACGAATATGTACTAACCAGTACTCACAAATGCTGTTGACTAAACATGTGACAAGCAAATAAAGCGTTGGCCGGTGAATATTAATGCTTCCTCCTTTTCACAACTAGCGGCAAACGATTTTCAGTCACGCGGTGGTCGCGCGTCTTACTTACACTGTATGCCAAAGAATTGGCAAATGCGCAACTCTGCACTTTGCAATGTATACACTTATGCATTGAACCCAAAATACAAATACTTTAACAAATCTGTACACGTAAGCTCGTTACGTTGTTCTATCAGTCTTCTTCATCCGATGATCACATGTACAATTTGTAAGGTAATCGATAAAAGCTAAAACACTCTTTTTTTGCGTGAGTAAATTACTAAAACAGTGGAAACAAGCACCAAAACTGTATCAACAGAAATAGAAAACAACATCGTGACTTTTACCTAATAACTGTTTATTTTCAACCGCGTTAAAAATACGGGGGAAAAAAGTTCAAGCAGCCCGAGACACTGCACAGCGGTTGTTAATCCGTTTATCTGCCGCAATTTCGCCGACACGTAATACGTTTTCCTCTCAAGACATCGTTGCTCTCGCTCGCTTAGACGTCCGATGACATAACGGTGATCTCGTGCGTCCGCTGCTGCACACACACACACAGACACATATATGTATAGCCTATATACTATATACACTGTACGTCCGCTGCACAGGAAACATTATCCGACATTCGACAAGGTGTGCCGCTCTCACACGCGCACGCGCGCACATGCGACGTCGCAGCGTCGCTTGTGCCTCGTCTCCTCCTGTGATTACAGTAATCAGCTTGGCAAGTGTGAACTGCCAGGGAAGAAATGACAGAGCGTCGCCTTAGAAAACAAGTCCTGTATTACAAGATGCGCGCCCGGGGTTTTTTTTCCGTTTTTCTTTTCATTCGTCGAGGCATCGCTATGTCTTCGCGGTGATTGACAACCTTCTATAATTTCAACCTAAATGCTGATGATGATTTTTCCTTAATAGCCTGATGGAATGCCGCTTTATTATTTAAGTCTTATGAGTATTAAACTGCGATTATGGCTAATTCGATGCTCACGCTTCAATGCAAAATGATAAAAGTTTCTGGGGTGTAATGTGCGTCGATTATAAAAGTATAAAGATGAATTTAAGTTTAAAAATGCATGATAATATGTAGAAATGTTATTATTTCGTAGACTATAACGTGATAATTGTCAAAATATAATTTTGATAAATGGGATAGTACAAGCTGGCTTATGAAGGGAAAACCCCAGTATTAAAATAACTATCATGTCATTTTGTACGTCTATTATAGTGAATCATTCTTTTGTATCAGGACGTCCCAAACGACGGCCTTTAACGTCATCATAAGAATGACGCGTTGACTAGCTGAAATATTCGTAGCATCATACGACTTCGAGTTTGAAAGTTACCCACTCGATCGATTGATTCGTCTACAAAAAAAGAAACGTCCCAGCCTCCGATACTGATGGGCTTGTCCGTTGCACAATCATTTTTCAAAAAAAAAGTCTGCTTCCATTTAAGTCACACTTTATGTCTCATTATACTTGATTTTTTCTTCTCTCTCCGCAGCTCTCGCTCGTCGACTCGTCGCCTTGTTGTTGATTTGACAACGCGCGTCTATGGGGGCTCGTTTTTACAAAAGAAATTCCTTCGATCGTGCAATCTAACTGCTGGAAGTCGAGAGAGGCCCTTGAGTATCATTGAACCACTCGAGGACAATGTAGAAGCAATTTAACGCGAGAGTCAGTGTATATGTGCCCGTCATGGTATCAATTGCGTCTAGGGAAAAGAAAAGTCCGCGCTACTACTACTACTACTACTACTACTACTATCGGGGCAGCGAATGGCAGCGTCATCATACCGAGAAAAAGTCCCTGCTTTCCGAGGATGTTTTGTGTCTCCTCTCTTCGCGTTTCTTCTTTTATTCTTTTTTTACAAATCGATTTTCAACACTGTAAGGAGGCCTTTGGATAATTAGAAATGCGATGCGACGCTTGAAAAAATATGAGAAATAATCTCGGGGCGCTGCTGCAACAAAAACAAACTTTATATTCTTAAAATAAGGTTGTGGAACCTCGCTAGAAATAAATGTTTGTGAATGAGACTGGCTTTAACTGACGTGTTGTTGCATTTTCAAGGATTTTGTAATGTTTTGAAACTTTGGCGTTACAAAAGACGATAATGTTAAAAAACGTGAATTTTAAATAGCTGATTGAATTATATATTTAATATATAATGTCTATCAGATTATTAGATAATCTTATAATAATATACAGTACATATTGTTCCATAAGTAATTAGTTATCTTATATTTAAACTAACTATTGTAGATTCATTTGAAAATTAATTTACAATTAAAAGCTAAATATATTTTTATACTTTTTCGAATACCTATAATAACAAACGTATTTTTTTGAGAATATTACAAATATAGCTGCAAAATAATGATACATTTATACAGAATGATCATAGGGTAAAAGTACTAAGCAGCGAAAATAACCGTTCGAGAGAGTATAGCCGTACTAATGCTACAAAGACGTTAATTTGCTTACTGGTAATACTATACAGGGCTAATTTTAGAACAAAGTCGCATTGGACAAGGCATTTAAGATCAGTAGAAGACACACACCCATACACACAGATACGGCAAAAGTCGAACAGTCCGCGCGCGGCGTGGGTGGCTTTCCTATTTTCGACCTTTTTTTCCTCTCCTCGGGCAAGGCTACTCTTTATCTCGCTCAACTTTTGTATACACGCTACTTTGATCCTGCATAGCTGGGGCGAGTTATATATCCACGGTATAGGCGCTAATGCATCTTTGTTATTTCAGTCCTTTTCGAGAGCCTGACAGAAACTGGGGAAAGACACAACGCGCGTCTCTTTACAAATTTTCGGTAAAACGATACGTCTCGCCGCTCGACGAAAGCCGGGCGCCAACTTTAACGCTCCTACTTTTCGTTAATCGAATAATACATTCCTTATGCAAATATCAATATTGCTTTTACATAATGGCTAGAATTCGTGATTGTTCTTTCATTTTTCATCGCTTATTAAAGTTTAATACTTAGATTTAATTCGATTTAATCACAATAATTTTACACTCCTCATTATAAAATAAATAGAGCTGATTATTCATAACTTGATTTTGTAATTAAATCAGTATCGAGAAATAAGCTTGTTAATTCCTACCGTGCCATTACACGATGTCGAATCTTTTTCTTCCGGTCGAGAGTGAGAGAGAGAGAGAGAGAGAGAGAGAGAGAGCGAGAGAGAGAGAGGGAACAAAAAAGAGAAGGAATTGATTCGCGTTGAACTTTGCTGTTTCCTGCCTTGACATGCTGTATAAAAAGCGCGCAGCCCTCTTGTCGTGGGTGACGGGGCGATTTTGGCGACCCTCGTTTTGTAAACTAGGCGCGAGGGAATTCCGAGCTAAAAAGCAAGTGATTAATGATTACTGGATCCCTCTCTCTCTCTCTCTCTCTTGCTCGCTCTCTTGCTCTCGCGTGAGGGAAGGTCGCCTTTTCTCTTTTTCTCTCCCTTCTTCTCTCTCGTCTCTCTCTCTCGCTTCCACTCAATCTTCTCGTAGCTCATGGGCCCTGCAGTCATCGTGTTCTGAAGGCGACGGAGCTCCTTAAGCGTCCGTAATTCCAGCCGGTAATTGATTTTGGATTATTTGTCGCTGGCAAAAAAAGCCCGCACGCGCCCAGTTCGTGTATACTCTGTCGTGCCGAAACGGGAGATTTTTGTGGTTTAGTTGTGCCTGTGTCGGCAAACAAGGGGAGCGGAGGCGGATCTTTATTGAAATGGGACTCGGCTCAAACGATGATACACTTGTGACATGAATGCAGGTTTTTTATCTATGAGTTTTGCCATTTACACATATATACCTAAATGATTATGTCAAGTTAATTGCAATGAATGAAAAAGCACTTCAAACGATTCTAAGTGAACTTACATATGATGAATAGTGAATTCTTGTTTTAAACTATTTAAATTATTATTATTAATTTACATCAAAGTGGTAGGGCTTCATGCTTTTCTCGGAGTCATTTTGAAATCATTGCGGCTAAAGTGCAGGAGAGAAAAAAAAATAGAAGCAAGCAAAACTAATTTACGCAGCTGTACTGTTTGCAAAAGCCCATTCAAAAGTCTTTTCTCGAGACATTTGCACAATAACATAATTCAATGTACGCGCGCATTTAGCCTCGCAGCTTAATTTTCATAAAATCGTCACTGTGCACGAGGAAAATGAGACAGGTATTTTCAGCCGTGGCGCACGGTGGCGGTTGCATAATGAGCTCGGACGGAACTTCGCTAATACCCACATACGCTTTCATAAATACATCCCCCCCTCCAACTCCCCCCGCTATAGTCGTCGAAGTCGCATGTAGAGAAAACGGTTAAAAGTGACTTTGGCTTGGCAGTAGTAGAAGCGCGCGCGCGAGACACAGTTAGAGAGAGAGAGAGAGAAAGAGTCAAGTAGGAGTAATATTTCAAAGAGACGGAGAGAGGGCGCACTCGCAGAATGTTAGGAGTAATTTGAACAAACGCACGACAACGTCTCATTTGTCAGGGCCGAGGTGGCGGTGACGCGCGAGAGCGAGGCATATACACACACTGCACGAGCGCGCAATGAGTGACACGCTGACTTACGCGCTTTCGAATACCAGACGTAGACAACTTACTTTTTTTCATTTTTTTTTATGTCCTTTCCTTAAACACCTGGCAGCGAGCGAGAGGATGAAACAGTAAGTGTGTGCGTATATATACGGGGAACGAACTGTCGTGGAAGATATCGAAGTGACACAGCGGCGAGTTTGTATATAGGTTTCGTCTTAATCGGATAAATTTAGGTTTTCTTTTTTATTCGCCATCGAGGTATACGAGTCGCGACGAGAGAATTTAATTAAATTGGGTATATATATACAGTTACTTAATCGTCGTAAACTAGTTTGCTTGCTTGGAATTGGCTAAAAGCTGATTTGTGTAAATCATATTTTTTGCAGTTTGTCTCGAGCGAGAAATCTGAGATTTACATTCTATGCTATTTATGTTAATCAACGGTTTGATAGATGTTGCGGCCCGAAGTTTCTACTAATTAAGTTAATGCGGAACTGTTACAACTAATTTATTTCAAATGAAATGATTATTTGTATAAAAGTCTTATTTCACGAGTTTTTTTACAAGGTATTTGGTTTCCTCGATCGATCTATGCAATCTAATAAACAGCGTATATGTTACCAGTTAACACTGTTTGTTCATTCAATGCTATATATTAATATATCTTATTGATAAAAGCGCAAAATTATTCAAATAATTAAAAGGTTTTAATGAAAACATATCTTTTAAATTTTAATTCGAATGAAAACTAATGGATAACGCAATATTTTTGAGAAATTATTATGTATGTATTGAACAGTAAAGCTGTAAAATTATTAGGCATGTTTACCCCTAAATATCTTGAATTTTTAAATCCTGCTTAAAAAGTTTTAATTAAAAATATTGTGACATAGCGCAAACGGTATCGCGCTACTTCAAAACAAATAATTTGTTTAGTATTTCCTATAATTGAACCTCGCTTGGTATTTCTTAATGTTCATTGTAGCTTAGAAGTAGCTCTTAATTATTTCTAAACCTTTCGCTCCTTTTATAAATGTCTTCATTGTCTATGAAATTCAATTCTCAAGTCCCTCATACTTCGATACGTTGAAGTAAAAGAATGTTCAGGCTTTTTTAATTTGAACTTCAATCGAATACAATCCAAAATAATTGGGTAGTTTTATTCGACTCGTTCACACGCTCGATATAATCCAGTACTTTGTATCACATCAAACTAACAACCATTGCATGCGCATAGCTTACTCCAACGGAACAACTTTAACTTCAGAATTGCAGGGAAAAAAGCCTTCGCGCCAAATCATTTTTAAACTCGATCGATCGACCCAAAAATTAACAATTCAGCCACAAATTGTACATCAAGAAGCCCATGGGGTTAAGCCTTAAAAATAGGTTGTATCCGCGGAAAACGCCATAAAGACGCGCAGCTCGAGTAATACAGGGAAAAAAAGAAAGAGGAAAAAATTTCGTTGAAATTCCACCGAGCGCGTATTCAGCATCGAAGAGTATTGCTCTTTCGCGCGTACCTCGTCCATACGGTATACGAGTATATATGCGCGCGTGCACATACACACACTGCAGAGATACACGTGTGCAAGGACCGGACGCGCGCTCATGGGCTCGCGAGAGCGCTGCACAAGTCCATAGGAGATCGGGGGCCGGGTGTGTTTGCGAAGAGCAAACCTCGCTAATTAAAATCCTGTGGCCCTTCCTCGACCCGTAATCAACGGATGCCTTTAGGCGCCGAGGATGGCCAACGGACGCTTATGCTGCGCTGCTGTTGCTGCTGCTGCTGCTGCTCTGCGTTGCCCGCCGCTCGCGCTCTCCTCTCTATACTTCAGTCCGCAGAGAGACAGAGAGAGAGAAAGAGAGAGAGAGAGAGAAAGAGGAGCGAAACCCCTTTTCGTCGTATCGCCGCGGAGTTCAAACGCTCGCCGCAATCAGTATTTCAGCGTTTACACAGCGACTGGAAATCAAACTTTATTTTTATCCTTCACCTTCTCTCTTCCTCTCTGACTACTCTTTGCTCTCCCTCTCACTCTGTCTCTTTCGGTTCCCTCTTTTGCCTCTCCTCTCTCTCTCTCTCTCTCTCACTGTATCTCTGCTAACTTTCGATCCTCTCGATGTTTATCGCTTATATGCGTCGAGGCACGCGCGTATTTCTCTGCTGTACCATTAGTTTCGATTAAAACATTCTATAATATTCGTTTCAATAATATCGATTTTTATTTAAACTGAGTCGTATTATACTTATACCGAATATGAAATAGTTTGACGATGTACAACTGCTTTAGTTTCCTTTTGACTGACGCTCCTACACGTACTTTCTTTTCATTCGCTATAGGTATGCACAATATGATAAAAGTTCAAGTTACCGTTTAATACTGCGAACTGCCGATTGTCTCAAGCTTGAATTTATTAAGTGTACTAGCGTCTCGTGGGTTGTGCGTGAAAGAACATCGTCAACTATCTAGAGAAAATTTATCGTTTATACTTCACCCGCACCGAAAGCATTTCACTCGCGCCTAAGCCTTATACATTCACAAGATTTTTTTCCGCAACGGGCATAACTGTAACGAGCTGCGCATACGATTAATTTCTGTCTAAAATATACAAGCGCGCGCACACGCCAGGAATAGCCACACCTATCGCGGCACATAAAAAATGTCAAGTGACAGTCGGTTCGGGCTATAAGTACGACACTTTTTCGACGTCAGCATTAAGTAAATGCCGTCGTCGCGAGTCTCGCTCTGCAGTGCGCGCGTGCCGCGTATAATGTTCAAAGAGACAGAGAGAGAGAGAGGACGAGGACACATTATTGCGTCGCCTCGGCGCGCACCATCTCCTCGTGCAGCGGCGAACATGTGGACGCACTTAAGAGAAGCCGAGCAATGCGTTCCCCGGATTGCACGCGCTCGCGGCCTGGCAGCCCTGGAAAAAGAATTCGTCTCCTGCGCGGGCAGCTATAAATAATCGGCCCGAATGAGCGGCGCGTGCGGCGATGATCTATACGTGAATGTGTGTATATGTATATAAGTCGGGTATAACGCAGATCGCGCGCCTTATCGCAGCTCGTTCGCAGAAGCGAGGAGATGAGGAAAAAAGCGATTTGGAGCTTTTTGATGCAGCGATGATTTCCGTTCTTATGTACTGGATCGTATATTATACTTAGCAATGCACATATAGATAGTTTATTTATAGATATTCTCATTTTTTCCTCGCTTTGTGTTTTTGGAGCACGATCGACTTTAAATTTAAATGACTTTTAATGCACTTCTTAATATTATCGAAATTATGTATACACTCTAAATTAAAGACCTTTAACCTTAGATTGTCTTATAAGACGCAATAATTTAATTATCTTGATGTTTTTCCTGTAAAATCTCAAATTATTTAATTATTTATTAATTATATACATTCAAATGATTACAGACAAAGTATTATTCTGTGTATGAAATACTTCAGTTAGACTTTGTTACGAATGCTCGAAAAATATTTAGACAGACGGCTAGTCGCATGCTGCCAAGAAATTGACGTAGTTATTGTTAAAAAAAAACGAAAAGTTGAAAATGGCGAACGACGAAGGAGAAGCCACAAAGAAAACGGAGGAAAACAAAAAGACGCAGATGAAAAGCCAGGAGCACTGTATAGCAAGGCATGCGTACACAGAGCGACTCACAGAGAGAGAGAGTGAGAGAAAGAGAGGGAGAATCTCGGAGCGTGAAAAAGAAATATGTGACGTGGAAGATGGTGTTTGTTTGCCCTTACGACCGCCGGTTGACAAACATGAAAGCATCCATCGAGTATACTGTCGCGATGATCCCCAACGATGTTTTCACAAGCGCTGGTGTAGCCCCGGCGCCGAAATAGCCTCCCGTTTGTGTACATCTCTTATATACACGGGGGCCCAGTTCGTATATACCTCGCGCTCGCAAAGCTCCGGGCTCGCGTTCAGATTTATCAGCTCTTAAAACGGTTTCGAAATCGTAAAAAGTGCGCGAACTGCCGCTTCTCCTCCTCCTCTTCCTCCTCCTCCGCCGCATATAGGAAGAGACTTTGTCAACGTCCCTGTCAAGCTCGCATCAACACGCGCGCATAGCGACGGCGGCGGCGGCGGCGGCGGCAGGGCCGTTTGCCAAGCAGCAGCTGTTCCGGACCGCCGCCGCGGTTATTTTGAATTTAACGACGTCTTGTTTGTAGGAGGGATATTTGAGCGATGTTAACGATGCTGCCTTCGAGAAATACACGCTTTTCACTCTGCTTGCGTGTCATATGTGAGCGAGAGAGAGAGAGAGAGAGAGAAAACGCAGTTGAGATATATTTGATATTAAAAGTCGCGACGATGCAGCGATCTATCATTCGTATTTTCACGTGACTTGTTGAGTTTGGAAACGCTTTACGTATACGATGGCTGCTCATCCATTTTATGAAGCCGTTGTGTGCAAGTGTGTATGTTTGTGTGTAATGCGTGTGTTTTAATTGAAGCCCCGAGATCTCGAGACTTGGAGTGATTGCTATTTTATGGCGAGTACTTCATTTTCAGCCAGATGCTGATAGAAATTTAAAGATCTAATTTCTATCGTACATCAAATATTAAAAATACTGTATTTTAAATTAGGTATTAGAATTATTATTATGTATAATTATTTATTTTAAATGGTATAGTTTTATTTCCTATAATAGACAAAAAAAAACTTAATAAAAAATCCTAATCTGTTGAAGGACCTACATAAGTTGATTATAGTTAAAAATTTAATATAATAATCTATTGCTTCATTTCATAATTTACCATTTATCTATAATTTTCAAATATAGAAACATAATTTGACTTATCTTTAAAGCCGAGAAGAAGTGTTTTTATATCGCATCACCTCCGTTTAATACCTAATTTTCCGGCACATTAATGTAAAAGTAAAACAGCTCGATTATTACAGCGTGCATAAAGCGATTAATCGATAAGACTCTCTCTTTCTCTCTCTCTCTCTCCGGTAAAGTCGTCGTCCCACAATGCCCACGGGTGCAGGCCCCTCATGATTTCGGCTCGCTGAGGATAATTAGAGCTGCAAGCACGCGGTGGCGCTTATGCTAAATACCGCGAGAAAACGTCAGAGACGCTGCTGCTCCTCGCAGTGCGCGTACAAGGGGCAAAGGGATGGAGACAACGAGAGACGCAAAGAGAGAGAGAGAGAGAGAGAGAGAGAGAGAGAGAGAGAGAGAGAGAGAGAGACATACAAAGCACTTCTGGGACACGATCGGCTTATTCCGCGCTGCTGGACCTGCAAGTAACAATGATGCGATTAAGGCCTCTTGGCACATTATGCCAGTATGCGTTAGGCGGGCGTCTGCGTTGCCCTCTTGGCTTTGAGTTACGGCAGACTCTTGCTGTCTCCCTCTCTCTCTCTCTCTCATTCTCTGTGTCTCTCTCTATCTCTCTCTTGCCATGCATACACGTGTCTTTCGAGAAGGCGCTACACACATGTGCTTCGAATTCACCCTGCCGACGTTGCTGAAAATTCAATCTCATATTTCGAGTAGCTGGGCGTGCGCTTGTACTACATCCAATTTAATGCGCTCCTCGTTCGAGTGTGGCAGTCACGGAGATTTGAAAGAATTTGTCATTTTCAAATTGATTTGAAATTCGTATAAACATGGTCTAAATTTTAATAACACCTTGGAGACAATTCCTTTCATTCGATGATATATTAACAGTTTAATTTTATTACGACACATTTTTTACCGTGAGAATTAAACTCGATAAATTCAAAGCAAAAATTCATACAAGCGTTGGTTCAAAGATTGACCCCCCTCCCCCTCCCAAAAAAAAGTCTTTCGACTGTATATTCATCAAAGTAAACAGCACAGAAAAGTAATTGAAAAATTCACAGGAAAAGCAAATTTGTTGTCGCAAGATAAATCGCTTAATCGTTTCCCTTTCAGTCCCTCAATTAATCAGCGATCCGTCAACGAGTCTCGTCCCCCACACTGGTCGGAGGTAATAGCTCGAATAAAACAAACACCGAGAGGCCAGATAGTCGCGCATATACACGAGTTGACCAAGAGAGAGAGAGAGAGAGAGAGAGAGAGAGAGGCGCGGGCAAAGCAGGGGAGCGGCAACACGACAGCCGTGACATTATTAAAATCCGGCACTCGCGCTGGGCCGCGCTTGCTTTATCATTTTCCAGTATCGCTGTGTTGACACTCCCCGCGCGCTCACGCGATCCCGGGACCTTTAATAACCGCTCGAAAAACACCGCGGGGCTCGGCTCGATGACGACGACGACACCGAGCTCTATTAAACCCTTCGAAACGCTCGTGTGCAGCCGTCAGATTATAAGCGTGGATATTTGTGTGCGAGTGCGTGATGCGATCCTCGATATGGACAGAAATTACGCTTTTAATAGAGATTAGGAAATGGGATTTTTTCGTTCGGTGTTCTGCTTCCAAGGTAGAGGAAGTTATATTGCCTTTTATTGTATGGATTTAGAAAGTTAATTAATGATGGTTCGATTGCGTCGTTTAATTATTATTATTTTTTTAAATGTTTACTTAACCCATTAACGCTCAAGTGGACACTTTTTTTATTAGATTAAATTTTTTACCAACTTTTCGTTATGCAATCATCTTGAAACCAATTTAGATGGTGGAGGGAATACCTGAACTTTAAGAAACCGTGTTCGGAAAATTGATTTTGTTACCTACATGATTTAAAATGGCGTCGAAAGTGAAAATTGTTACTAAATATTCTTAGGACGTTTTAACTAATAAGCTTTCAACCTTTTGAAAAAAATGCTAAGAACAAAAAGTACTTAGAATCCATCAAAGAGCACAATAGACATTTTTTCAGAATTTTTCTTAAATTTTTTTTATAAAAAACTGGAGTAAAGATTTTTTCTAAATTTTCTCCAAAAATTCTGAAAAAATTCTATTGTATTCTTTGATGAATTCTAAGCACTTTTTATTAATTGAAATTTTTTCTGAAAGTTAAATTAATGAAATGAGGAGATATCCAAGGCTTTGATGTAATAAAAAGAAAAAGAATAATTTGTACACTGTTTTTTAGTGCAAGATATAAAAAAGATATTTAACTTAAATAAATATGATTCTCCTATACATGTTGGCAAAGTTAATTAAGGTAATCATTAACTTTAAACCAATGTTTTATAATACTCGGCATGTATCTACTTCCATATAAATTTTTTTTTTCTGGTCAATAAATATTAATATTATTATTATATAATTTTTTTATGTATTTCATTTCCAATGTCCTTACTGGTTAAAAAAGTTTTTATTCCAAAGGAAAAATTTTGTACTGTACAGATTTAATGCAGCAGAGGAGCATAAAATTATATGATAACAACTAGTATCAAAATTAATAAATTAGCAATGCGTATGGACTCGTCGAAAGCTTATGCTATATATTCTCACCGTCAAAAGCGGTAAAGAGACTAAAAATCACCACGATGCAATCTCCTATATATATTAAAGAAAAACAGTCACCGTCCTTCATTGCAATCATCGGTATAAAGGACTAATCGGCTCGCAAGTCACGTAAGTATAGGTATATATGTAATAAACTCTAAAAGCTTCCGCGTCGTCTGATTAGCGGCGTCGTCGCAGCGTGACCACAAAACCATTAGACCACCATTCTCACAAGCCTATGTCCCCACGCGTATTATATGGCAAGACCCCCTGTGAGAAAAATGATTGACACGGCTGTGCTTTAATCACAATACGTATAGGCCCTCGATCATCGACGCCCGCAGTACTTACAAGAGAGGACGGAGAGAAGAAAACGATCAAACGTTCGTCACACGAGTCGCGCGATTAATATCCGCCTTGTGGATGGAAGTATTGGCATTGTAAGTATCGGGCGCGAAATTAACGAGCGAATGATTCGTTGGCCATCCGCGCGCGTTATGGGACAGTTGCGTTCTCGTGCGAAATGAGACGCGCTCGGATGATTGAGTTCTGGGCGAATTTCTTGCCTTTCTTATTAGCGAGAGCGAGGATTTCTCGCCGAGAGCGCCTGTCTTGCCTCGAGATATATCGATGTGTCATTTATCGGAGATTAATTGCGAGGGATATATTTTTTCGCCGCGGTGACGATTAATTAAGTGCATTAAGAGGAGTGCCTCTTTCTGAAACGATACTTCAATGGCATCGACAAGCGTTTTGTTAAATCGTTGTTTTTTGTTTTTTACAAAGATTGAATTGAGAGCTATTGTCTTATGTTTTTTGTGGAATAGTTGATGCGCGCGACATCAGTATTGTTCATTATGATGCTAAGCTTGAGGTTACATAATCAAGACTAAAAATTGCTCAATTCACAATAAATACAATAAATAGCTAGCAATGAACTGCTATCTGACAATTTACGCCCTAAAAGAACCTATTTTGTAAAGCATTCAAGTCAGAAAGCTCTATTCGAGCATTTACACTAAAATACCCCTTATGTCAACCACAAACAGCTGGAAAATCCCCTATCAATCGAGAATCACCGAACTTGTCACTCTCCTTTCACACACACACATGCAGTGAAAGCTCTCGAGCCACTCGTAAACAGAAAGAAACAATGCATACAGAGCCATCACACTTGCTTATATATATATATATACGCGCGAGCGAGAAGGAAGTGAAAGATAAGTTGCAGCAGTCGTAGAAGGGGGATATATATATACAGGGAGGACTTGCACGTGGACAAACGTTAATCGTCCGTCGGCGCGCGTAACGCATCGAGGTTAACGCCTGGCCTCAGTTCTTGGCCTCTCCCACGCGATAATTACCCCCCGAGCGCGGCGGCGCAACGAACGAACGGCCTGACGCGCGCGCGCCTACGGGCTATGCTCTCTCTCCTCTCTCTCTCTCTCTCTCTCTCTCTCTCTCTGGATTGGCCTCTACTTGTCGTTATAGACTTAGAACCCCGTAACAGAGAAATACACACACGCGCGCATTGCACTGCACACAGCTGATCGTTGCGAGCGATTTCTCTCGCACACACGCGCCAATTACCGTCCATTCGAGCGTCACGGATAGCTTTTCAATTGCGCGTGTCTTTTTCTCTATATACGTACGACGTAGAACATACAGGGTGGAGGGGGCAGGGGATTGAGGTATTGCTTATAGAATTGGGTGAGCTGCGGCTGCTGTTCCTTTGAAATGTACTTTTGCTGTCTTTGGCTGACTCTGTACAAGCGTATTGGGAAATGCTTCAATGCGTACGTATTAGGTTAAGTAATTGTTCAGCATTGGGATATTCGCTGGGTTGATGCTTTTGGAATTTTACTCGGAGGTAAAAGCGCATGGGAATAAAAGTTTGTATAGATATTGCGATGCGTGGTATAAATATCTATTATCAGGGATTGATTAAGCGATTGTTTTCA
This sequence comes from Megastigmus dorsalis, assembly GCA_900490025.1. Classification (NCBI taxonomy): domain Eukaryota; kingdom Metazoa; phylum Arthropoda; class Insecta; order Hymenoptera; family Megastigmidae; genus Megastigmus; species Megastigmus dorsalis. Next base: position 13,038 of record UELU01137472.1, on the reverse strand, counting down.
CATAAATTTTTCTAATTAATAGTTATGCAAATATAATCTCCCTTTATTACGACTTATAACAGATAGTTATACTACAACCGTTTATTTGATATTTAAAGATTTTTAATCACTAAAGACGGAATACTTATACGTGATTAATTATAAAAGAATTAATATTGATCGCAGTATTTTCGCGATAATTGATATGTTGGTATAAGTAAGTACTTGAATTTACATTTTGGTTTTGTTACAAACTCGCAATAAAATTCCATTATGTAGATGAAGTGAAAAGTATAATGATTAATATTTATTATCACTGCTCTGTAATTGAAATGTAACAATCAAGCTAATGATCAACAATATTTCAAATCGGTCAGCATATAAATGAGAAGTTGACATTTTTATAGCTTTAATTAGTTTTTAACTACCTGCCGCCAACTAGATTAACAACTTCTTTTTAATGCGTATAAAAAGTTGAAAGGCATATTACTCGTAGTATAAGTAATGATGCAAAGTAATTTAGCATATTTGTTTGTCTATTACTTTATAATTTATCTGCGCTTAATGAACGACTGATTTTTAAAGGATATATATGTACATGGGTTTTTTTTTTGTAAAAGACATTGACTATAATAGAAATTTGCACGAGGCTGATATTTGAGCTTAGCTGTAGTTCATAATGAATCGAAAATGAAAGCGACAAAGAATCCAAAAGCTTCCTTGGCTACTTTACTATTACTGACTCGAAAATGATGCGACTGACTCGCGGCTTCCAAAAGGAAAGAGCAAATCGATCCAGCCGTTGCCGCGATCTCAACATCGGCGCCGAACAAATTTCGCGCGCGAATCACGGGTACACAGCAGCGGCGAGCTTACGTATATCATAGCCGGGTGGAAAAGCGCGGCGCGCCGCTGCGGTTGACGTCGATTAATCACACAAGGGCGAGGCGCGCAACCATCACCTCGTCGTCGCGAGCGACGTAGAGCTGTTAGCAACGAGGCGGCGCTGACTTGCAACTACAGCAGCAGCGGCCGAGCCACCGACGCCTATCGTATTAGCGGGGGCAATTGAAAGATATCCGCCCGGAAAGCTCGAGGCGCGCGTCCGTGATTCTTACTTTTCTGACTCTTTCTCTACTCGGCTCCCCCCGTCCTCCCTCTCTTCCCACTGTTTTTTTTTCTGTAATGTCACTATACAGAACCGCCTGCGACGAACGACCGAGCGCTGACTTGCACGCGACTCCTTAACGGCTGGTTACACCGGCCCTTAGTAAATTACGGTTGTCACGAGGTTCGCGCTTCAAGTACTCGGCTGTATAGCAGTAGCAGCAGCGGCAGCAGCGACACACACTCGCTGCTAAATGCTCAACGAGTCAAGAGTGGATATCAAGCGTCGCGCGACACGCGAGCGGCTAAAAAATTACACGGGGGAGAGATTACGCGTTTGCGTGCAGCCTCGACTGTATGTATGCGTGAGTGTGTGTATGTGTGTGTGTGTGTGAGAGTACGCAAGACCGGCAAACAGTTTTGTCCCTTTAAAGTGGCGTATAATTACGGCCCGTTGGATAATAAAAAATTGCTCTCGGTGTCTGCGCCACCCTCGGTTTTGCTCTCGCTATATCTGAAGTGTACGTGAAAATATCGTCGTGTACAGGCGAGCGGTGCACTTGAGGCCTATCATTAATTTGCTTATACCATTGGACGAGAATTTCTTTTGTCGTTAACTGCACCTTCGGTGTGAACAGTTGACTTTATGATGTACACAATGCCGGAGTTTACTTTGCTCTAACTACTCAATTTTCTAATATTTAGATAGAAGGATCTGCAATTATGCTTCCTTTTTTGGAATATTGGACTTAATTCACTTAATTTATAATGCTAATAGTATACTTGATTAGAATCTAATAATTGCACTTAAATTATTTGATGAGACTTTGGATGAATTTGTCACTGAGGATATTTTCAAGAGAAAATCTTCAAAAACATGCTCTCGCAATTAGTTAAAGCTGAACGATACGCGCGCTTGAAACAATTTTCCGAGCTGCATGTTAGTTTTGTGCGTAAGCCGTAACTTCAAAAATAAACCTCATAAGAGAAGCGAGTAAGCAAAAGACCGATGTAGTTTCTTCTCCGGAATTTATTATTATCTCCCAACTGTGCTCTAATCGCAAGACTCTCTAGTATAGCGAATAAAAAACTGAAAGCTGGTCGTGGAGTGTTTTTCGTGGCCGATCGTAAATAATGCAGGCGACGGCGGCTGTGGCAGCGTCGGCGGCGGCGTCGACTCACGCGAGTAAGTGGATTTAATAATAGCGACCATTTTCGGGATGGGGGTCACTATAAAGCACACACAGTATTTCGTGGTTTCGGCGTTTGAGTTGGCTGCGCCTCGTGACGGGCCGGAGCGTCGTAGGAAAACATTCGCCGCGTCGATTTACTTTCGGGAATTCTCGCATAAACGTTGACGTATTTAAGGGAGGCTGTAAACCATCTATTTCGGTTGCCCTGCAGCCATCGCCGCGGACCTGACCGCTCTCTTTCTCTCTCTCAAGAGAGAGAGAGAGAGATAGACTTTGCAACTCTCTTCTCCCCCCCCTCTCTTGCTCTTGCACTCGCACTCTCTCTCTCGCTTTCGATTTACTCACCTTTTTTTCTCTGCCTCGTTTATGGTCTTTTTCTTTGCGGCTTACATTTTGTTCCCATTTTGCTGCATGCGCCGTTGGAAATTTATGGAATTTGAAAAAATTATATGTATATTTGTAATAGTATGTTATATTGTAATTTATAATTAAAAGTAGCTTTTAAAATGAAAAATGTTGCTCAATCCCTTTGAGTTAATAATTTAACCAGGTACATGCACTTCTACAATGTAAAACTTTGAGAAAAAATAGTTTTACTTACTTTCATTCTTTTTATAGTTAATTCAAAATTTATATTATGGTCGATAAGAAAATCGTATCCTTAAGAAATAGAATAGAAATTAGAGGTCTCCGTACATATTCGGAAATACCCATCATAGACTTATACTATTGAAAGTATACATTTTCTCTAAAACAAATTTTCCATCTTCTAAAATAAGTACCATATTTTCGCAGTCAAGATAAAATTGATAATTCGAGGCTCAATCAGAAAATTGTAGCAGGTTTCATACTCGTCTGTCCCTCCTCGTGAGCCTGTAACTCCCGCGGCAACGGTCGCGTCTCGTATCGGAATTGCTATCGCTAGCACGTGGGGACTGCTGCTGGCTGCTGCTGCTACTCGCGCCTGGTGTTAGATTTGCTGGGGCGAAGCGGCGCGGCGCTATACGACAAGGAGTTATGATATCGGCACCGATCGCCGCGCCAAGTGAAAACACGGTGGCGTGAGTAATATACAGCCACAAGCTCACTCTCTCTCTCTCTCTCTCGCGAGCGCGCGTCTGGTGAAGCGAGAGGGGAATGATCCGCGAGATAATATCGTCTCTCTAGGCCCCTTGACGAAGTGAGAGGCAGAGGGAGAGAAGGAAACTCTTGAAACAAGAAAAAGAGATAGCGGAGAAGACAGCGGGATTAACAAAGAAGCGCAGTTGCCACCACGAAAGTATAGAGTAAATAAATAGAATTTGCAAGCAGCGTTTGCATTGAGATTTTTGTTGCAGACGCTCGGTTAATTTATAATGTTAACATTTATGAAGCTTTTTGTTTGAACAACAAAAAAACAGTCAACGGATTTCTATAAATAACCGTGTGACTGTATGTACCAGTTTGACATTTGAGCTGGTAAGCTCGATCGGTTTTCTTGTTAAATTGTCTCATTTTTCTTTCACTTTTTCTGAAACAACGCTAGGAGAGCATGTCGATTGCCTTGCTGCTGCATCCGATAAGCATATGACTTTTGGATTTCCCCGAGTATTTGAGAGATACATCAAACAGGAAGTATTCTTTTCTCTATCGACAGCGCGTTTTCTTCTTAACAGATCCTAAAGAAATGACAGAGTCGTTTGATGAAGTTCTTACGATAAGAATATATTGAGATATAGTTAATGCAGGTCTGATTAATGTTTCGCAGTTCGATAAAAAGTAAATTATTTCTCTCTAATTAAAATTTCTCTATTTATCTGTAGAAATAAAAATTAATAGGAAAATATTACTTTTCGACAGAAAGTTTACACGTAATATTTTATAACGTTAGACTTGCAATTCAGGACAATAAATTGTAAATGATAATTGATTTTAAAACTCAAATTTTGAATGAGAGTTGAATTCGTAACTTGATGCAAGTTGTACGTAACGAACGATACGGTAACCGCGATTGTGTATCTGTTGGCCGATTTATAAACATGAAATAAACTCGCTGCTAACCACTTACTCTATCATCAAATCATCACTTGGAATATAATAATTCTTTTTTTCTAACACGTTTCCATTGCACAATCGCAGTATGATGAAACACTTGTGAGAATTTTCTCTATTTTTTTTTTTTAATAATTTTACTTTATTTATCTCCAGGCATTTACATTACAAATATCAACGATACGCAATATGCGTAAAACGTTTCAGCGGTAGGTATATAAAAAAAATAACAGTAACTAAAATAATTCGTTTTTGCATAATCTCATCTATAAGAGACAGTAAAACCGAATGCTTTCAATTTACATTGCCACTACTTGTATACGTCGCAATCCCATTTTACGATCGGCTCAATTAATAAATATTCCACGCTCCGCGAGAAACGGTATTAATATTTGTCCGTAAACCTTCGTTTCGCCTGTACATTTTCCAATAAAATTCCTTCCCTACGAACGCATATGCGCAAGCACGAGAGAAAAAAAACGAAGCCGCAGTCTCATATTATTTTCAAATTAAACACAATCTATCGAGAAGGGGAAAGGAGGGAAGGGACGAAAAAAACTTTAATATCGAAGAGAGAGAAGGAGAGAGAAGGAGAGAGAGAGAGAGAAAGAAAGAAAACTGCTGCCGCTGGAGGCTCTGGGGCTTCAGTGGCATTTGCGAGCAAAGTACCATTAGAGTGACTCGCGCGCGGAGCCGAGCACCGGCAGCGGCAGCAGCTCTCAGACACCGGTGATTTCGCGCGACGATCAAGCCAAGCAAAAAAAAAAGATCCAACTGCAAAATCTCATCGGTCGACGTTGTATATATGCGCGCATACACACGCTCTCTCTCTCTCTCTCTTTCTCTTTCTCGAGAGAGAGAGAGAGAGAGAGAGAACATCTAAAGCAGTATAAGATAGGTAATCGAGTCGTTCGATCCGCTCGATCGGAAGGAATGAGAATCGATCCGTGACTCTGCAAATTGGATGCAGTAGTCATCGAGGCGAAGGCTGCGTTATAGCGAGACGAGCAGCAGCGCACAGGGGACCAAACGCGGGAGAGGACGGGATTATACGAGGATTCTTCCTTCTGCTTCTTCTTCTTCTTGTGTATATATACTTTCTCCGGCTCGCGGACATATTTTTCGCGTTAAATTATAGAAGCGGAAATAATCGGTGCCCCATTACACTAGCTATAATGCCGAGATGGCTTTTCTTGCATATAAGCTGCGCGAGCTGCACACGCGTGGTAATTGATTACGTTGCTGCGAGTTTAGCGTGTTTCGAGTTTTAGCGCATGCCGCGACGGTTGGTCAATGATAATTTGTACTCGGATTTGATGCGCTATCGAGATTATGGAATATTGAATGTATATATAGATCGTATAACGATATTATTTGAAATTCTGCCTTTTTTACGCACAATTAAAATAAGAATAAAACGACTTGCGATCGCGAAAAAATTTACTTCACGTCAATTTTTTTTATCTTTTTCTTACTTACTTTTTCAATGACTATACTTATTCTTTATATTACAAACATAAAGCAGTGGCAAATGGGTGTCGATGGCGTATCGGTTTACGCGACCGTCCAAGTATCAATAAATATTAAGTCGTGAAATGCAAAAACTCGATTATGGATATAAAAGAAACTTGATCCATGAAATTCAATTATTATCTGATTAAATGGTAGCAGCAGATCATTATAAGGATTACAAAGTAAGCGATGAGTACCGAAGTTTATCAAGGAAGAAAATACAAATTGCATGCTATGCCTCTAAAGTTTTTATCTCGAAAAAAATTTTATCACGCAACAGTAAGTACGAATGTATAAAATCTCAGCAACGGCAGCAACAGCAGCATCAGCATCAGCAGCAGCAGTAGTAGTGAAATTAACGGTAAAACTTTTTGTATCTATCAATTTAATATTTAGCACGCAACGTACGCCCGACTACTACTGCAAGAAATACCCATCGTGGATAGAAACATTGACCGCTCGCCTCTCGCGACCGAGATGACAAATACGAGACGCAGACGCAGAGGCGCATACTCGCAGCTCTCCATTATCCAATCTAAGCCGTGGCGAGAAGATAATCGCAACCACTACAGAGCAAAATTTTCTCTCTCTCCCTCTCTCTCTCTCATTCGCTCGTGCCATTATCGCGACGGTGTTATTACATCTGCCGGATTCCGCGAGTCATCAAACTACTGCTACACCAGCCGAATGTGCAGTGAAGCTCGGTGCTTAGAAGCCTTGCGTGTGCTCGAGCTCGTACGTATAATATATATCCTATATGCGTATGTGCACATGTGCGATTAGTCGGCAAGGCGATTCAAATGATTCGACGGGGTGATCGACTCGGTGATTATGAGGCGAAAACACAGACCTTTGGTGTTGCATCGCGTTTCTGCGCTCGTGACCGTGAGAGATGCGTAAGATCGGGGAGGAGAGAGACGCGGCAAAATTATTACCCGAAAAATCCCGAGGTTCGCAGACGTAGGCCGGCGATTCGTCTGATTCGTAAATAATAGCTCCGGGATCCATGCGAAAGCTGGCTATGATGGAAATTAATTGCGGCTTGCGAGGAAGGAATATTTTCAAAATACAAAGTGTACTAGAGATAAGGCTGTATGATAAATTAAAAATTTTTTTATAGTCTGTACCTTTACAAGAAGATTACTAAAATACAAATATCAAAAAAATGTATATGCGAAACTTGCACAATAAATACTATAAAAACATTGTCAAAAGTCTATATGAATAAATTTTATAGTCCTGTCGACGGTACGTTTGTTTCGTTCTTGTTTTCCTCGGATTTCGATTGTGGAAGTGTGAACGTTTTCTTCTCCGTTATTTCGTTAAGCTTGAAGTAATCGTAATTTTTCAATTCATATATTCTTTCCATTTCTCCGCTTTTGATTGCTGTAAATGAAATGAATTCCATGAGTTGAGGAAATATTCTGTTTATTTAATATGCTAATAAGTGATTTTTAACTCACATTTAATGCGTCGCAATTTTAAGGACTGCAAAGAATGATCAGATGGTTCATTTGGGTATTTTGATGCCGGCACAACCATAGGCTTTTCTATTAAATCGTCGACACTGACTAAAAATATAAATTGCTAGTTTGAATAGATATCCTATTGTTTACTTTATATTTATGCTATAGTAAACTTACTGTTCTCATTTGTAGTCGAATCAGTTCGTTTAGACGTAGATTCATTTTCAGCTATTAAATTAATATTGCCCTTCGTTTTTGATGAATCTGTACAAAGAAAGTCATTAATAAGTAAATTATAAATAGTTGAATCGAGTAAAATTTTCTCAAGCAGTACATCAATATAGAATGTGAATTCTCGGAACGAAAGTGCTACTGCATTAGTTTTATTACTATAAGTGGCTATTTACACCGGGAACACTTGCGTTCCACGATTTCATATTTTCACCAAAACAACGTCTAAAATAAATCACTGTTACAGTACATTTTAGTGACCCGGGGTAAATACTCACCATAATTTAAATACATAATCAAGCTGTAGAAATCCAATTGATTTTAGAAAAATGTCCAATGCTGACACTGACATGCTGTATCTAATTGTCGTACAAAATTTACGGATGAAGGAGCAACCAGCCAAATCGAAATCCTCCCTCGTCTATTCTTTCTTCTGTGAATTATCGATATGTATGTTGTAGTGTTGAATGTGGGGAAAGCGCCATTTGTCAAAGTGCTCGCGACTGTATGGATAGGGGTCATCTTCCATCTTGACGATATTGCCGTCGTAACTATATCTCCTTTCAAAGTCATCTATTGATTCCATAGAGGGAACACTCTTCGTGCTCAGATCTGGGCTGCATTCAAATGAATCGACGTAAAATTGCGACAACATTTCAGCTTTCGGTTCACTTATCGGTAATTTAGGGATCATCGCAGCATCTTTATCTTCCACGTATTCACTGGTAAGAATTTGTTCGCTACTTAAGGTAGTGCCGGGAGTAGTTTTCAGCTCGTTCGAAAATTCGTCGCTGACGTGGTTCAACTTCGGTGTCAACGGGGCTCTCGGGAGCATCGTCGATTTTCTGTCAACAGAACCACCGGCTCCCAATCGACATTGGTTATTCCTTTTTTTCAGAGTCGAAAAGTGCACTTTTTGCGTGTAATATGTACTAACAGTATTAGTAATAGTATCCTTGTTCATCATTCCTAAGGTTTTCACTGCTTTTATGTCTAATTTCGGAGGGGGTGGCTCTGGGCGAATGAATATTGAGTCGACTTGAAATTCTCCGTAAGCATTATGATCGTCTGTTATCTCCCGAGGTGTCGATTTACTTGCTACATCCTTCCAAGCGGATATTTCTTCATCTTCCGACATTCCTGCAGGTACGTAATATTCCTCGTCCGTAGAGCTGGTGCGATCAGAATTTTTTAAAATCGCGGAAATATTTCGCTCGAATAGTAAATGTTGGTGATGTTTTTCGGGGCGTTTAACGAAAGAATTGTCACTTTGTACGATGTCACCTTGATTTACCAATGTAAATCGTGCTTTATTTACATTCATGTTTGAGTGTAGATGGATTGGTGGTTCCTCCGTTACGTGATCCTCATGTGTCGGTTTAATGCGGGTTACGCCCCATGTGGCTATACCTTTTGAGGTTATATCTCTGTCTGTATTTGATTCTTGCGCTAATTTGACGCCCCATCTACTACGAAAAATTGGTTTACTTTCTTGCTCGTGCAGTGCCGTTTCATTCAAGTGGGCATCCATTTCTTCGTCTTTCATATACATTACAGGTTTTTTCTCTTTCTTTTCTCTTTTTTTGTCTTCTTTTTTAATACTTCTCTCTGGCATGTTTGGTTCCCTGATTGGTGGCTTAGGGGCTTTCAAAGACGAATCTGATCGTCTTTGAATACGGTCCGATACTCTTAACTTTGTCAAATTTAATATTGGTACATTCGAATTGACAGCACACATGCTAGATCGACGTGTAATGTATCGATTTTGGTATGGCAATCTAGCGTTCGAGAATTCATAATCTATAAATTATGAAATTTAATAAATATACACTTCATCAAATAACAGTAACTATTTACTTATCCAAAACGTAAAGATTTGTTTGATTGTGGTTAGCTTATATGACATGAAACCGAAGAGATAAAAAAATCTATTTAGATAATTATAAGCTTATTAAATGGTTTTAAATTTTTACATTTGAAACTTATAAAATTAAATAAAAATAAAACTAATATTTTAATGCAATGTATTGCAGATCAAATGATTAGCCTTGTTCGAATTCACTTCTTGAAAGAGGTTAATATTTTATGTTAAAAAATATGAAAACCTTTTTTAAAATTATTACTTTTCCAAAATATTACTTTTAAAAGATTATGAACTGTATATTAGAAAAATCGCACCAAATACTATAAACGATTATACCTGACAATTGAAATATACTCTTTATCCTTGAGAAAAAGCCACCTTGACCTTTTCTTTGATGCTCTGATAATTTAGTACTGGCTATAAGTTAAATGTACTTTAACGTATGAATTTTTCAAATAATAAATGCGTATTACAATTTTCATGGATTAATAATTTTTTCTAACCTGTGAATATATTTCGCAAGTATGCGGGTTTGCAACACAATTTCGCAAAGTCCCTTGAATGGGAGAATAGATAATTCATTTTGAAATAAATCTTTAAAATTTTTCAATAAATTTAGTTAATGTCTATTGAAGAGGCTCGAACTAAACGTAAAATGTGAGAGCTGTCACGAAGAGTCGGTAATCGAAAAATATAAATACCACTCCGATCTTCATTTTATAGAAATTTTTTTTTTTAATCAGTTGAAGTTAGCATCTCTTATGAATTCCCAAAATACGTTTACGTATGTATATATCATACCAACTACCGCGTACTATTCATACAAGTATAATAAACTGTTTAGTCAAAATTAAACAATTTTAATTATGGAATAGAATATTACGCACCCAAGATGGGGAAAATTTAGACAGTTCACAGCTCGTGTAAATTGCCACCCTACTATACTATTTTTCATCATACCCGGGCCGACAATACCATTTTCGCGTTTTTGAGCCAGGATAGGAAGTAGTAGTTTCTGTATAATGTCAGGGTATGAAAAAATATTAAAATGGAATAAGAAATTTAAAAGTTAATTTGCTATGACAGTATTAAAATTACGTACACAAATAATACATACATAAATTTGATAAAAATGAAATGTTGCAATTTTAAATAAACTTAATATTTCTTTTGACTAATAGAATATATGTTTAATGTTTTCAATATACATAATACAATTTTTTTTACAAATATTGACTATAAATTAAAACTTCAAAACATTACGTTGCATATAATTTGAACTTCATTGATGCGCTTGAATCCATTTAGAATAAAATTCAATAACGCTTATTTTCGGTACGGCCCCTGTAACCAGGCTTCCACAGTTCGTCTTCTGAATTATGATGCACAGGTATTTCCGCTACTTGGGTATCGAGTTGAGTAGAATTAATTTCTTCCGTGATATCTGGTCTGATGGCTGAAACACGATGAGCAAGTCGTTATATGCTAGATATTCTCTAAAAGGCGTATTTTTTTATTCATTACAGATTATTGTTTACTTTTTTTTTGTAAGCCTAGTTTACTCCTTAAGTAGTCCCATGTGCTCGAAGATCTTGACTCAACAATGAAGAACCCTTAAAAATATGTTAGATTTGGAAAGAAATCGTAGAGGTTAAGAAAGATCAGTAAAAAAACAACCAATTCATACTTTTAAATATTTTTTCGGTCCAGACTCCAGGAACACAGCCACATGTCGAATAAAGTAAATATTTGTGAGCGTTTCTTGATGAGAACATGTTGAATTTTTATGTTTTCCTTGATAATTAATAAATTACAAAAATTTCACTTAAATTTTGATGCTTCTAGTTCTACTGCCAAATTTTGTATACTACCAATATCGTGAAAAAAGAAGAATGTCTATTGCATAAATTCAAACTAATAAGTTATACGCAAGATTAAGTATCTATACAGAGTCGAATATAATGTATAGCTAATAAATAGCCGAAGAGGTCATCATCATGCCTTTAATGTTAATAATTAACGAATTGGAAATTCAAATTATAGTGCATTTTACATCAATTAGGGATGATTTTTTTATCAACTTACTATATATCTCTTACATTCACGAATAGTAAATCATAATTAGACATTATATGAAAACTAAACATGAAACTTGCAACAGGATTTATATTTAATGCTATACTTCATCATACGGACAAATACAAGTCTCAGAAATCTACCTGGAAATATCTAAACAGTAAATATTTCATGTTATCAGCTATACACATATATTACGAAAAAAGTTTCTAAATAAATAAACAATTAAACGATAATGGCTCGATAGAGTTCAATAACATTCTCAGTCTCGCCCTACTACGTTTTAAACGACAGTCTCAATACATACACGAGCAATAGCCATTCACGCCACGTATCCCCCCGATAACCGTTAATAAAAGTTTAAAAGTCATTGTCGTAAGCATCGGCGCGACATTAAAAATCGCACGTGCCTTTTACGGACATAGGAAGGAGCAAGTGTGTGCGTGTGTGTGAGAGAGAGAGAGAGAGACTAGGTCTTTCGATGCAACTTTAAAGAGCCATTCGAGCGAGAAGGGGAGCCGATTCTGATGTCGTTCCCAGTGACACATGTCCCCGATGCCGCCGCTGATGCTTACCCGTGCTCCACCAACGGAATACCAATTGGAGACGCGCGCGCGAGCCGTACTCTTATACGCGAGCCGAAGGGATTCCCGTTTGCTCGCGCGCGCGGGCGCGGTCGGTAAGGATAAATGTTTATGCTGGCCGACACATTATGTTTCACGCTGACGAGGTACATATCTTCTACGGACGTGTCTACTCTCTCTCTCTCTCTCTCTCTCTCTCACACAGCTGTGAGAGCCGAGGCTCGAATAATACATGCGGACCCATCCCGCGCCGAACGCCTCCGTTCGATATGTTTTCGAGAGCGCCACTGGCTATCTATATTGTATGGCTTGGTCTCTGTCAAATCAACGAGGCGAATATTTCAAAGTGCCGAAATTTCTGAAAACTTTGCTTCAAGTTGAATAAAAAAAGTGGTTTTGCTACAAAAAATTAATGTGCAGTCTAAAAATTTCATATTCATATAGCAATATAATTACTACATTTGTTGGGTAAATTATTGCGAAGCAATTATGTACAAAAATTAAATTCAGAGATTTTAATTTTGGCTTTTTTTTAGTTTTATATAGTTTTCTAGCTCTATACTACAAAAGTGTAGAAACAATCGTATTTTAAAAATATAATGTTAAAGTGTTTGTTTCAATGACAATGATTAATTTTCTTAATAATAGGAAATATGAGCCACATGTACTCGATAGTTTCCATATTGAGTTCCTATAGGCGAATTATTAAAAACTAGCGGCTATTGCGAATTACAATATTATTTACTACATAATTATTTACATGTTATATTATGTTACTTTATAAATTAGTTTTATGAGATGTTTTTTTTTTTTTTAAATAGATATATCTACTTCATTTATTGACTCCCAAAGGTTGTTTAATTTATTAATACTAAAATACACGGAGAGAGATTTGGAAAGGATTTATGTCAGTAACCATGGACACCTATTTCTTCAATTGTCAGTCGAGACATTTAGTGTCAACAGAGGAGGCTATGTTCTTCAATGCAGCGCCG
>UELU01137471.1:0-47164 GCA_900490025.1 Megastigmus dorsalis | reverse complement strand
CCCCCCCCCCCCCCCCCCTCTCTATCTCTCTCTGTCTCTCTTTCTATTTGAAGCTGCGAGCCCTATTACTCCCACCTACAGTGCATGGCGTGTTTTATGGGTATAGGACTTGTGCTCCAAAGTTCGTTCTACACTCTGCTCGTTCTACGTTAAAAGGATTGTTGCAGGAATCCTAATTTGTATAAAAGAATATCATTGAATTTACCCTGACGATTAATCGCGAGATGATTTAATGAAAATTCCATCCATTCGAAAAGTTGCATTTAGTGATTATAAAATGAATTATCACGATTCGATGGTGATAGTTCGTAATATTTTAAAGGTATAGATATTGATCAATTTGATGGTATGCAGACATACGAAGAAAAAAAAAGGACCTTATCGATAGCATCAAACTGTCACGTCGAAAATCAACATAAGAATGGACGTACTGTTTGAATTTTAAATGGAAACCCGAACGCGCTAAATACACGGCCAGTATATATATATACACACACAGACACAGCTCAAGCAAACGTCTCACAGGCGCAAGGTATTACTTTAATGTCACTCTATACATCTTCCTCTCTCCCTGTTTTTTCTGTCCTTCCTAGAGAGATAGAGAAAGAGAGAGAGAGAGAGAGAGAGAGAGAGAGAGAGAGAGAGAGAGAGAGCGACAGTCTCGAGTTACTACAAGCTCTACACTGTGGTGTAGGTGCTATGTGTGCGTGTGCATTGCCCCCTCCATGGTAAACATAGGCGTAGCAGCGAGATAAAAAGAAAACCTCTCATACAGAGGGAGAGAGAATAAGAGAGAGAGAGAGAGAGAGACTCGGGCGACAGCGTCGAGGAAACGAAGGAGAAGTGTGGGACAGAAGCTGTACGAGAAAAAGGGGGAGATTGATTATTATGCGACGGTGGGAGAGAGAGAGAGAGAGAGAGAGAGAGAGAGTGAGGGAGAGAATTAGGATGGCTTATGGAGAAAAGTGCACCGAGAGATGTACGCGAGCTGGGGGGTGACTCTCGTGCGATTCCAATATAATGCACGAGAGTCAGCAGTTTAATATTCTTGCTGCAAACGTGCACGAAAAGGAAGAGAGCGAAAGGGTTGAGAGAGAAGAAACAGAGACACCCGCGACAATTTGGTCGCATTGACTTTAATCGAGCGAATGAAGCATTTATTATATATATTCGGGTCGCGCGAGCGCCAATGAGAATTCATTAAAAAATACAATTGAGCGGTGCCGCCGACGACGCGTCTCTCGTAGGGATACCGTCGTGGGGATTCGGTGCGTGTGGCCCTCGTCGTTCTGTGCATATATATATATATATATATATATATATAGTTAAATCATATGCATTCGTGAAGCCAATTGTCCTTTGTCTTAGGCTTAAAAGGGACGCACTTTCTCGTCCGTAGGGAGTGACGTATATAAAAGACGGGGGAGAGAATCTTTCTCTCGATGCATCGTTCTGTTTTCAAATTAGCCCTTTCGTATAACGAAGTTTATAAATTGTTTGCTCCGTTTATTAGTTCGGTATGGCTAATTTAAAAGAGCAAGTAACTGCGCCAAAGTGAAAATGCCGAAAGTTGCGAGAATTAATGCGAATACGTTTTTTATTGAATTTTTAAGTTATATATATATAATGTTTAAAACTTAAGTTTCTTAGGGGCAGCACGTATAAGCTCATCGTCTTCGGAGAATTCGATTTTTTTCATAAGTAAAATTATAGAGAACTCATACACCGAGCCCTCGAACGACTAACTATGTATATAAACTTATCGCGGAAACTTCGTAAACTCTTTAATATAACTTACCCGCAGGTTAAATTTTACGCTCGCGCACTTACGAAGTAATCGATCTTATTGAAACCCAAAGTATACGAAACTTTCGCGGGATGTCTTGCGAACGCAAAAGTAAAATAAAAAAAGAAGAACAGCGCTCGGTTCCCAAGCATCGATTCGTGCAGGAGCGCCAAATTTCTATATACGCACGTGCCAATTTTCCCCTCTACAACACTGTAGGCACACACATAGACGCACCACCACTTGCAGCAGCGTCGTCGTTACCTCTCCGACCTGCAGCACACACCATTCGGCCTAACAAACATCGCTATATAATACACGTGCACCTGGACGACGACGACGACGACGACCCTCGGCCTCTTTGTGATTTTTCCCTCTCGCGTGTTCTCGCTCGGAGGCTCGCTCTTATATGAGAGCGACTGTTGTAACCGTAAGTTTGCAGTCGAGTTGCTGCTGTATATGCCGCTCGGTTACTGCGTGGAAATTTTCGGAGGACGGCACGTGTTTGGGATTGCGAGTACTGTTTTAGGATGAAATTTTCAAATATCTCACCTTGCAATCATTCGTTATTTGTATAAATCCAATTGAATTGGAAACAGTTGCTCCGTGGTAAAAAAAAAATAAGAAATTTAGAATAATAACGATTAGCGTAAAAAAGGCATTTGCGTATTTACAATCCGAACTGCAGCCGATCGCGAGAGGCGAACCTTTACAACATCTCGCAGGCGGAGAGCGACGGAGAGGCCGGAAAGGAAAAGTCGTAAACGGAGTGTATATATATATATATACAGAAGCATAAAATTGGGCCCACAGACGGTCCGGGGGCCCGGCTAATAACTTCATAAATTGCGGCATTAAGAGCCCTGCCGAATAACCGCCCCCAAGCCGCTGTATACTGCACACGCAGACACGCTGCGCTAAAAGCGCATCCAACGGTACTGCTTGTGCACTTTTTCTCTGTCACTCTCTCTCTCTCTCTCTCTCTTTCTCTCTGCTCTGTGCGACGCCTACATGGAAATGGTCGTGTTTGTAAACGTTTGGGGAAGATGAAGTGCCGGATGAGAGTGAAAACAATTGATAGGACCTTCGTTTTTTTTTCTCTCGATCTTCCGACTGGGTCCCGTGTTTACACATGTATCTGGTAAGGTTTTTGAGGATTATTAAGCGTTGAAAATTACGATTCTGCTTGCAGTTGTAAAGGGAGAAAAATTTCGCGCGGAGCTGCTGGTTCATTTTATTGTGTATGTGTGTGTGGGCTGTAAATTTTATGGGGGGGAGTGGTTGTAGCATTTCGTGAAATTTATACTAACTTTTGGGGCTTTACTGCTATTTTCCTGGTTATAATTTTTGTCGTATAAATAAATTTATCAACAGATAATGTTACGGTGAAGAAAAGCTTTAAAATTGCTAGGTACAGTATTTTTTATGATTGGATTTATTTGAAATGATCGTTAAACAATCGTTAAATTTGTATATTCTATACGTTAAATCCAATATATCAACACATCAAACTCAGTGATATTGTTGTCTTTCTACTTGTTTGTTTGTTTTATTACAATTAGAATAATCAAACAATATTTCAAATGTACCCGAAAATATCTTATTAAGTATCATATACCAATTAAAAGCAAAATAAGGCCAATCACAACCATACGCGCACGATAAAAAGATAACACAGTCTAAGCCTCAGCTACGCGACTCACGAGCGCAAAGTAACAGTTTCAGTTCCTCGCGGAAGCACACGGAGCATGAGATAAAGAGAAGCGCAGACACACACACACACACGCGCGCACACACGTATAAGAGAGAAGAAGCTTAGAATGCGGTACATACACCTTGGGGCCGAAGAGCGCGGCAGGGAAGTACCGTTGGCTCTTAAAATAGAAGCGCTCGGCACTGCGCCGCCGTCGCTGCCGCCGCTCTGCAGAAGATGCTCCTCCGTACGACTCTGCGCTATCGCCGTGTATGCACGAAACTTTGTGAATTTACGTGGCGCTTTTGTGCGTACGCGGCTTTATTCCTATTTTGTTTACGCGCCGATCAGAGAGACGAATTTTCTTAGGGCGCGAGATAAGATTGCTAACTTTTGTTTTTTTATGTGTAGATTTTCAGCTATGGTTGCGGCTTGGTTTTCGCGAGGTCCGCGACGCTAGTCGTGCGACGATGGAATTGTGCAGAAATTTAAGGTACGGTTAGGAAGACCTGGGGATTGTGTAATCATTCACTGATTGTGATTTTTAATTTCTAAAACCGAATTTGAACAATGATGGGTTAGCTTAATTGTTTGAACTGGTCACGAATGAAAAAAAGGTCAAAAGAGTTCGTGCAGCACAAGATTTCCACCGCTAAGCTGTAGATTCAGAAAATTTCTAAACCATCGCTAAACTCTGTAAACTTCGTAAAAAAAAATCGCATCATATACAAACTAAATCAACGTCCAGTCTCCTCTTGATTAGTCACTATATTTAGCGTCGCCACATTCACCCAACGAAAAAAAACATACACACATACAGAGAGTAAGTATAATCCATCTCTCCCGCTTCGTCATAAGCAGCGCGAAGGGCATGCGCTCTCTCTCTCTCTCTCTCGCGTGCGTGCATCATCTCTCTCTTGGAAAATATGTAGGTCGCGCGCTACAACTACAACAGCAGCAGCAGCGGCAGCGGCAGCGAAGGAGGAGAATCGACTGCACAATGTTGAATGGCTCGCGGGGGGTCTTTAGCTCTGCCTCTGCCTCTCTCTCTCTCTCTCTCTCTCTCTCACGGAGTGTTACGTGGTGTATAAGCCGTGCAGGACGTGACGTAGCGCGATAATATAATTGCGTGACGGTTGCGAGAGAGTCGAGCACGTGGGTTCGCAGTGCCATAAGGAGATGGATTTTCTTGGAGTTTGGAGGTGAGAGGGTGGTTGAACGAGTGAGTGGGACAGCGCGAAGTGACGGGAATGCTTTGTGAAGTTATTCCAAAATCGCGCCGATGCTAAGATGTCTGCCGGAAAGGCTTGCGAGCTGAGCGTAAATTGAAGATCTCCGAGGTTTGAGTGATTTTGATGATTCAGTACGATTAATATTTTAAAGAGAATTTAATCGTTCGAAATATGGTAAGAATTAGTGCTTGATGAATTTCTGAATCATGCCATTACGAATTTTAAGTCATGAGTAAAAGTGATTCATGTATTGTATAAATATTCAAATTTAGTGAAATCTTAGAGATTTTGTGAAAATGTATAAAGTTAGAAAATAACAGGAAGGTACTCGTGCAATGTTTGTATATCGGTTCGGAGCTCAAAGCTTTAACTTCAAACCGTACGTCACGCTTTAATTCACAACCCTCGTGCATCCACATCATCGAAACCTCAGAGTTGGCTGCTCTGAAAACTGTAGCACATTTACTGACTGTTGAAAGGCTTCGTTAACATTGAGTATTGGAATGAACATGGCTGGATATCAGTTTACTTAAAAAAAAAACAACAGACGCTTGTGAAAGTGTAAAAGTCGCGACGGTACAAAAAGACCATTGTCGTCCCGATGAATTTTCAAATTAATAAATTGATTGGTGTACGTACACGGGGAAATCAATTTATTAAAGTAGAAGCGAGCGGATATGTCAATATCCAGAGTGAAAATGATATTTTTGCGCATACGTAACATTATATATCGTATGCGATTTTCTCGAAAGGTGTCTAGTTACAATGAGGAGAGTACATTTTTCAAGTACACTGTATATCGGGCTTGAAATCGCTTTTCTTTATTTTTACAACATCCTTGTTCAGATTAATTCTCTTGTAAAAGTGATTTACGGCGCGCAATGCACAAGCTACTTTCAACTTCAATATTTCATAGAATCAAGGCCTAACGAGAATTAAACTATTACAGTGACATAAAACTCATAAAATATATTTATTGCAATAATAATATAATTAAATTTTAAATATTGAACTTTCAATGGAAATTCGAGGAAATACTGCCAGATGAATTGTACAATCAATTCTCCATAAATCGCGTTTAGATTTGAAATTCTCCGGTACTAATTTGCGAGTGTCATTAATGAAAAAACATTTTCTTCACTGTCCCGTGTTAATCAATTTATTCACAATTTTTAATATAAAAATGAAAAATGACGCACATGAACTCCATAACATTTAACTCAACTAGCGTCTACAATATACAAAAAGAAAGCACCGACTTCCTCGACTCCCCTAAAATCAAATATCGCTTCAATTCGTTCCGCAGCAAACATCACGAATCACCTTATAGCACAAGAACGTCAGAGTCTCGAAGCTACAGTGACACCATTCTACCGAGTCGTGCAGTTGCGGTTTTCGCTTCGTACACGCACGCACACGAAGGCGCCTCGTTTTAAAGCGTCGCACTGTCTGCACTCGCGACATACGCGCGCGGCTTCGTGTATGTGTGCGTATACCATCTGTCCAGCAGAGGCCATCGCTTTCGAAAAAGTGCCGTACGACGACAGGCGGGCCAAGGGATCTGTGTACGCGTGTGTGTGTGCGCGCGCACGTCTGCGTTTGGGTGTTTGTGCAAGTGCGAGCGAGGGAGGGGCTCTTCTTATTGTGTACAGTTTTGGTGAAAATTTCTGGTCTTGTGTGCCCAAGAGCTTTAAATTTTGTGTGCGGAGGGTAGTGGAATCGATTGGATTGCGGCTGGTTGTTCATCGGGAATATATATTGTCGTTGCAAAGGGTGGAAGATTGACGACGTGAACGAGAATTAAATGTAAAGCGATTTTAAATTGGTCGCTTAATTAAAAAAAAAAATATGAAATCATTTATCTTTCGAGCTAAACGATGTAAATAATTGCAGCATCTGCATAAATACTTTCGGCGTGTACATTAATTTTAGCAAAGTCCCCTGAAAAAGTTCGCTTAATATATGCATCGATATAAAGCCTGAAATTACAAAATTGCCGCCTACAGCGCGCGTGTAACTATCCGACGGTGGTGAGCGCGTGCAAAAAAGAAATGGGAACGAAACAGAGGGAAGACATGCGTAAAGAGTAAACAGAGAGAAACTCGAGACTTGCTTTGAAAAAAAAAAGAAGAAAAGAAAGAAAAGAAGAGGCGGGAACTATATTGAGAATCTCACGATTTCGCCGCGAGCTTCCGGTTCGCCAGTCGGTCGTGCGTGCAAAGGAACGCGAAGTATAAACGTATTGTGAATGCATCGAGTATAAACTGTTTACAGCTCGATCGTTTGTAAATCAAACGATCTGATGTACTAAATTTGAGAAACCAATGGCAGTTCCAATTTAACAATCTGATTCATAATAGCTGGGCTTCAATAATAATTGTTCATCATCCAAAAACTGTCTGTAAATACAGCCAATCTCAGTCAATGCTATATAAGTAATTCCATTAAAATTAAATTAACTTATCCTAAGTTAACACATACGTAACAGATACATATTTGCAGTTGGTGCGAGCGTTTGTACAAGGATTATTCAAGTAACTATATATTTGCTATGGGAATGATGAAAAGTTTCCAAGTAATATTTATCCAAAAGTTAAACAGTTTACAATTTACTTTTTTCAACACACCTATAGAAAACACTTCGCACTTGCACTAATTACCAATAAATCGATAAATTAAACACTCAGCGGTAGCAGCATCTCATCATCGGTAGTTCGAACCGAACGACCAGCATTCACATGCCAACGAGTACGCAAAAATAGGCTTCCTATATAAGTATGCATGAATCGTTATAACCACTTTTCCTTTCGCATTGTGCACGAAAGAGAGAGAGAGAGAGAGAGAGAGAGAGAGAGAGAGAGAGAGAGAGAGAGAGAGAGTAGTAGTAGAGGAGAAAAAAGAATTAAATAACCTTAGCCGTGGCCATCGCACCCCTGTCTCTCCTCACGTACGCACAGCTCTGGTGTAACCCCCCACTACCAGCAACTCCGACCAACTCGCGCATCCCCCGATGGTCTCGCCCCACTCCAACGGCCTGAATAAATCAATACACGTGTCTGCCTAGCCGCTGCTGCTACTGTACATATATATACCGTGGCGAGCTGCAACCGACGAACCTTAAACTGTATCCAAAAGCTACTGCGATCGTTCGTGTGGGTGTACGTGTGTAAACACATGTGCGAGGGTGAGACGAGTCGATAGTTTCGGGGCATTGCGGGAATCTCGCTCTCCCTCTCTTTATACTTCCTCTCCTGTCGATTTCGCTCGGAGCGTTTAAAAAGAGACCCGAAAGCGTTTATTCGAGGATTAGAGTTTGTGTCAAGTATTTGGGTTTAAAGTTTATTTTCGACTATTTGCGCACTCTGATTGTTTTATCCTTCTTGAGGGACCAGCTCTTCAAGTTTCCACACGTGTGTTGAAAATATACGACATATACGTCGTTTTCCAAACTTCGGTTTACCTCCGAATTCGTGCAAGAGCATTTTAACTTCGTTTGAAATAAAGTTTACTTTCTAAGGAATTGCAATTTGGCTAGAAATTTGAAGGTATCAAAGTTTTAATTTCAATTTGAACGTCCACTACGCGTTTGGAGGAAAGTTTGAAATTCTAACCCAAAGTAACGTGGAAAATACAACTGTTGAAGTTACTACCGAAATTTCCAGTCTATTAATCTCATTGCAAACAATCCTGTCAGAATGTTTGTCAACTATGTGTGAATTAATTAAATAACTTTGAACTTCAAGAGTTCCTTCGGAACGAACAAAATAGGATTATCCCATTGTGTGCCTCAATTATCTTTCTTGGAGGATATTTTTTTTCGTAAAATAGAGTATAAAATGCTCGTCTCTTGTAGACCGCAATAAAGGAAAGGATCTTTCGAGCAGCACTAGAAAAAATCGTTGATACTTTAAAGGTGAAAAGAGTAAAGAGAGCGAGAAAGTATAAAGAATTTAATGCGCATAAAAGCAATGAAATTCTGCACAGCTGCAGATGCACAAAGTTTCTCTGGTTGATGCTACACCGAACAAACATGAAATAAATTACAAGCCATTATCGTTATTCGTAACTAAATTATAAATTTTAATTATACTTCAAAACCATGGAAACACTAGTTGATCGTAATCAGATCTCTTTTCTGGTCAACTATTAATCAAAACAATTGCTACATTAAATTACTGTTTCACCCAATATCCCAAATGACAATCTCAATATTACACTTCAATAAGGGTTTGCCAAATCAACAGTGCACATTTTAGGTTAAGAAATCAAATTCCTACCTTTAACCTTCATGAAAGAACGTCTCCCATCAGAACCAGCAAGCATCGGATCACGCAGAATGCGCCAAGAAAGCCAGACTAACCCAGTATAGCGCGCATGAAAAGGCATCAGCCCCAAATTTTAATCCCAACTACTACATCAACCCCACAGCCCTGACATTTTCTCACGCTACAGCCATAAATCCCCCGCGGCACCGTCTCACAAATATGTCACGCGTAATAAATTGATATCGAGGAGAGTATAAGAGAGAGAGCACAGAGGTCCTGGCGTGCTCGCGTGGGCGCAAGTAAGTCTGTCGAGGGGTAAGTGGCCTCGGCGCGCACAATGTCCACAAAGGCAGGAAGAAGAAAAGCACGAAAGGGGGAGACGAAGGAATATAACATAAGGCGCGCATGTCTGTGTGCATAGACTCACCCAGCTGTCGGCAGATATCGGCCTTGAGATGAGATGGCAGTGCCTTCTCCTTGAGCAGTGCCTCGTAGTGCTCCTTGGCCAGACGATATTTCCCCTGTACCTCGTGCAGGTGCGCTATGTGAAACTTTACTGGAAGCAGAAACGTGTACACAAGAAAGGACGTTAGTGTGCGATGGACTTTTGTTTGCGTTATAAGGCTGATTATGGACGATCCGTACTCGAGGATTGGAATTTATGGACTTGGACGGGACTGTAATTGGTTGGTAATTACAGGCATCGATGATGATGATGATGATGATGGTAATGAGGATGAAAGTGGTGTTTTCTGGGTGGGATGATGCCAGGCTAATTGTTGGATAGAACAGAATCGGTAATTGAATAATTTTATAGATTCATGTCTAGGATTCAGGTAAGCTAAACTTACGGCGAAAGTTAATATGGCAGTTTTTCTTAGTGTTAAGTGAGAACTAAAAAAATTTATAATTGTTCACCAGACTGGTCGACGAAAAGTAAATCATTTTTCGATCTTAAAACTTTAATTTATGAGGGTTTCTTTTGAATCATGTTCTAAAGTATCCGTACAAACCTAAAACACTGCTAATTATACTATTAAAAACTTTTTTCCTTCGTTAATGAATAGAATATATTTTTTAATCAGAAGCTTAAATTATAGGATCATTATAATTGAACTCATTGTTTATATAAAGCCACAAAGCTTTAATTATCAATTCAATTGAATTAATTAAAGTTTTAATAGGCCTAGTCGGAAATCATCCAATCATCCGGTGAGAGAGGAACCGCGGAATCGTCGAATTTCATTGTCGTGATTCATTGAACTGGTACGCTGTCAACGGGTCGATTAAAAAAAAACTTTCTGTCATATCATTATCGAATCGGCGCCGGCTATTTTCAGTCGGACTATATGTTAGAGAAATTCCCTCGGTGTAGTGCGTTCGCTTGTGCGCGCAAAAGCGTGAAATGAAATCATTGCCCTTCTGAATCACGATATGATCTTGAGTGTGCTCGATGATTCAGTGGTTCCGTTTCGATGATATTTCGATCCGAACGTAATACGCGAGTGATTTTCACGGATGTTAATTACTCATAACCTATGGGAATTTCACTTCTCGCTCAAGATTTACTTTCCATACGATAAAAATACTACTTTACTTTTATCAGTCGTAATATTTATAATCATCGCTATTTACTAAAACCTTTATCAATTAATGTATAAAATAAGTTTGTCAATTCACTGATATAATTATTGTATGTTGAAAAATTTAAAGTATTAACTAAAATTCTTTTCGAATTACTACAGCAATATTATTTAAAATAAAAATATTTATAAACTCAACTTGACACACTTATAAAACAGACTAAAATGTAGTTGTTTACCATAAAATATTATCCATCAAAAAAGAAGTAAATTTCAAATTATAACTTGAATTACATTATTAAAAATACAAAAACCACAATTTTATCATATTTAACATCCCTCAAACAGCGTGACAACTGATCAATTTTCCAGTCCAAGAGACGCACGTCCGCAAAATCGATTTTTTCGAGGCACCGGAAAGACGCGGCCTTGGCACACGGCGAAAATTAAGGCCGCCGTGGAAAAACAACTGAGCTCGGCCTTCGACGTCGCGAATTCGTCGAGCCTTCGACCGACGCAGCGCGCTAGCAAGTATATTAACATACGCAAATTATCGCGGCGCTAAAGGTTTTTTTTTATTTGCCATTGTTAATCGAACGAAGCGCATTTCGACGTCTAAGTACACTCGCGAGTTCATCCGGAAATTGGCTCATTATTCCGGTGCCGATCGTGTTTTATTGGAGAAATTTCTTTTACGCGATTGGAGTCTAGTTCACATTTTGAAATTTAAATTTAGCAGGTGCTTATCTGGGCCGGATTGCAATATTAATGGAATACTTTGGTGTTTACGAAACATTTTATAGTTGCGAGTAATGAGTATGCTGAAATGCAGATATTAAAAGCAAGGTCGAGTTTAGTCTGTAATTTCGAACGGGCTATTTCTGCCGCATATCTTGCGATTGCTAATTGCAACATTGTTGTAGCAATTTAAAAACATATTAATTTTTTTATATCTAATCTAAAATGTAGGTTGAATTGAGTTTAAGTCAAAAGTAAATGTAAACTTTAACTCGTAACCGTTATAGTTATTAATAAAAATCAAGACTCATTTGAGTCAAATAAAAACAGATTTCAGGTGACACATAATAATTACAGACTTCGTAAAAAAAATGATCCACCACCACAAGAAATTGAATATAACGAACTGCCACTTTAACCATCCCCGTAATTAAAACGTGATGAAAAAAAGAAGGAAATCCTCGCGACAGCGATGAAGCGAAAAAAAAGAAAGATTCTCAACGTACTTTCAAGTTTGGAAAAGGAAGCAGGTGTAGTGATGTCGATTAGGGCGAGTGTCAGGTGCTTCAGAGCCGCGTCGAAATCACCATGGACCTTCAGCATCAAACCAAGCCGTAGGTGAACCTCGCAGGCTCGTGGAAATCCTGGCTCCACCCATAGCACCTGTTGGAACGCTTTCACTGCCCTGCAAAAAAAGAAAACAAAACACGCATATTAATGCACCGCAATACTCGGCTGGAGATCCTATCTTTTGTTTGCACGAATTTATATCTCGCGCAAGAGCTGATATTCCGTTGGGTGTGTAATTTGGAGAAAACGTTTCTTTGGTTCTTTTAGGGGAATAATCTCCAATGGGGATCTTGGGTGAAGAACCTTATCGGTGCTGATTTTCTTTTTGAATTTATTATTCATTTTTTTTATTCGTGGTAATTTTCATTACATTACTATTTTACAATTAATCAAGTAATAATTATAGTTACAAACATTCGAACATGAAAATCGATAACGATGTTTTCCTTCATTAGAACCATTATACAAATAGGATTGCATTGGGTAAAGCTACAGTAACAAAACCCAACTGGTGGAAAATTAACTAATTTGGCTCATTTGTACAGTATATATACCATTGGTATTGATTAACTGAGTATCAGTTAGATTTTTTCAAATTAACCACAAAACAAGATTTCTAGTATAGAAATTATATTTTTAAGGAATATCTTTTCAAATGCTTATAGGGATTACATATACATATCATTATAGCTGTAGCTTTGTTGGTGCACGTCCATATACTGCAAATGCATACTTAAAATAATTTCTATGCAAGAAATGCGGTTTATATAATAACGTGAAAATTATATAGGCAACAGTTCAAGGTAATAAAAACAAGAATCTTTCTACAGATGAATTTTCTGCGAAAACCTTTATTTCCACGGATACATATAATAACTCGAATAAAGCTAAATGCAAAGAGAATAATCTGTTGAGTGGAACGTAAAATGGAAAGTTGGATCAGTCATTTTCCACACACTTTTGGCCAAAGTTCCACGTTTACCAATCAGAACCTCATTAACCAGAACTCAATTTCTTACTGCATTTTCCACTCCTCAAAGCATAACGACATTGCACAATCAACGTTGCATCATCGCGTAACATCCATTGGTTACCACTCATCCTCCAACAATTAACGAAAACGAAACCGGCACACACAGTGTCATTAGTAGGAGTCATTGCAGGTTGCACATTCCACGCGGCGAACCGGTGAGAATCCTCTGCTTCCCCCATGACAACCTTTCACCCAGATTTCCAGGCTTAACTTCAGCTATTCCATCATCTTAGCTTACGTTTCTCAGAAGATACGCCACTCTGTGTTCTTGCTCAGCTGTTTCGATCGAGCTGATAAAGTAACGAGGAAAATCTCACTGGATTTAAATTTTTACATTTCCGGGTTGAGATTGCGACACTCGTTGCACCGTAAATACAGGGACTTGAAGATCTCGATGATGAGAGAATGACGAGGTGGATTGGAGTGTCTTGCGTAACCTGATACTATTTCATTCCGCGTATCGTGCGATACTATAAGCGAATAAGTTACGAGGATACCTATTGGATACAGATCGGTTTAACGTCTGTTGTAAATTTTGATTGAGCAAATTTATGCCTCTAGGAGCATAACAGTATGTCACACTTTACGACCTGGCCTCTCTTTTTTTTGCTTGATCCCGGTGAAAATTAACCATACTGCTTTTCAATCTTGTATGTCTAATTTTCCGAGTTTATTATACCGCAAAGTACGAAGCTTTGATTGCCTCATGAATACAGTAATTTATAGAATCGACAACAAATATCTAAGATTCGTATCTGACCGATATAAATTACAGTAGCTTTTCTATCTGCGCTGTGGCGATCTAAATTTGATAACCATAAAGTAATGAGATTATTAAGTAAACATTTTACGGAGAGTCCATGTATGGGTATGAACGCGAGACATATAATGTAATTTCTAATTGACGAATTTCGCACGAGTTCGTACGAGCCTGAAGGCATCCATTGCGGTAATTTTGCACTGATTGCACGCGAATGCAACCATAGTTTTACTGTACCAACACTTAATGCGTCTAATTTGTGGTTGAAATTTTATTATTGTGTTCATTATTGTAAAACTAGCATCCGATTTATAATAGGACAAGTAGTATCGATAACAGCTTTTATCAGATTCCTTTTCGTAATTGCAAATTGGGAAAACTTTTGACTATAAGAAGTCAAGACTCTAACTCTATCTAGAATACGGTGGCTCATAGTAACTGTTACCTGAGTTATTTATTTCAATCGAAAACGAACCGATTTTTTAGGATTTTCAAATACCATAACTGATCGATGACGTAAATCATACCAATAGGTACGAAAACTCTGTCGTTATTTAAAAAACTAACTTCTTCAAAAAAAAAAAGTCAGTCCTAGTACCCCATCATCCAAAAAGGTTCGTACAAAAGAAATAAAAGAATTCCATCTACATACACACACACAACGGTAATGCACGCGCAGCGATTCAAACGAATCGCGAGAACAAAGCAACACAGAGCGCGGCAGCGATCCGCAGCGAATTAGCGAGTCGCGCGCGCGCATTTTACAGCCTCGATTGCGCAATCGTCGCGGCCTTGCCGACTGCATATAACGATGCAGTGGCACGTGCTGCGCGTTGGACTTTCCATGGCGCGCCGCCGTTTTTCCCGACTAGCTGCAACAGCCCTGAGCTGTCCAAGGACGTCACCGCCGTCGTCGTCGTCGTCGTCGTCGTCGTCGTCGTCGTCGTCGTCGCTCCCACCGTCTTTTCCTATATCAGCTGTGATGGACGTGTGTGTGCGTGTGTTTGCAGAGAAAGAAGCCCGTCACGGAAATCTTGCGCTTTGGAGTGACGTTTTATCAAGGCTATTTTTAAGCCGCAATGAGATATTCGTAAAATGAGTAAATGCGGATATGCTCGAGTGGGCTCGAGTGGGAGGATTTTTCGTATTTCGGTCGAAATTGATGAGTAACGGTCGATGACTGTTTTAAAGCTTTGTGGACAGACTTAAGATTTTCGTACTGTTTATTACAAGTAATGAAGTTTCCCATAGTCACTAAACAAATGAAGTTTCTATAGTATAGTTTCTATACTAAAAAACGAAACAGGATTCCCTCAATTATGTTTTTGATAACAATCTTTTACAGTTAATCAGTAAACTCATTGTAATTATAACAAGAAATTAGTGATTTCAATTGCTATGACTAAATTTTGTTAACAAGCCCCGCGAATCTCCAGTGGCAAATCGCACTCAGCACATTCGAATTAAGACCAATCAAAGACGGAAATCGCCAATAAAAATAAACAAAATGGACAAGAAGAAAGTATACAAAAGGAATGCGCTGTACTCGGGAAGAGAAACAAATTTAAAGCGTGTTGCAATTTGAAACGGGTTTAAATTGTGCGCGCGGACAACACGACAATGAGGCAACGTGCCGAGTAAAAAATAAAAAGACAAGAGCTGCTGCGCAAGCGAGGGAGAGAGACAGAGAGACGAAGATGCATCGAGTACACGACTCTTGGCATATATAAGCTCTCATTCAAGCGCAGTAGCGTAAGAGAGCAAGTGAAGACCCCATTCAGTCGTTCATTCACTCTCGTCTCTCGTGGGGTTCGTTGTCTTTTGACAAACTAATATAACGTCTCTCGCGGAAAACGAGGATGGAATTGACTGTACTTGTCCTTGTGCTCGAGTTGTTGAGTGTAGTCCCTGCAGTGTGTTACGCGATTATTGGGAGTGCTTTTTGTTTTTGCTAAAAGAGCGAGAAGTACGTGAATGAATATATAAAAATTGAGAAAAAATTTGTTAATTTTTTTATTTACAGCCATGGCCTTGAGTTGACCATAAATAATTACGGATATAAAACTCGAGCGAGGGCGATATCTTAAAAATAAAATCGAAATGAATGTTCGCGTTAATTGAAACTCATAAAAAATGTGAACCGAATTAGTCTTATAAATACATTGTACAAATCCAATTGATTTTATTACACTGTACAACAACAATAGTAGTCATATGCCTTTGGAAATTGCATAAGCAGAGACCCAAATAGAATAATACAGATAATAAATGTCGTGATACTCGTAAACTATGTTTTAAATTCTGCACGTAACCATTTCCGGTCAACAGAGTCGCGAAAAAAGGCCATTGATAAGCATACATCTTGCCTTACATCATAGTACAAACACACTCGCTCGCCCACACACGTCAGCGCTTTTTCTTTCCTCCCCACCACGAGCCCCTGGGGCGTCGCGTGCCAATCGCATCATTCCCGAGACAGCAGCTGCCGCTGCGACTGCTGATCCACTCTCTTTCTCTCTCTCTCCGTCTCTCTCGTCTGCTCCGCATATTGCGGTGATAAAGCCGTAATCTCTGACCTCGAGGCCTTTGGGTATACGAGGTTTAACGACACTGGCTTCCGCTCTTGTCCGTCTATATGAGCGGCGCCCCAATTATTCGGAGGTGATAGGAGACGGCTAATTAGGAATACATGATTATGCGGGTGTTTGTTGGGGTGACTTTGGTGCGGGTTAAAAAAATGCGGGCTTTTTAGGTGTTTTTTTTTTGAGCAGTTAATGGATAGTTTCGTGGTGGCGCTTGAAGAGGATAAATAGTTATATTAAGTTTTTTTGGATAGGAAGAAATTTATAGACTGGAATTGATGTTGGTTTCTTACTATCATGATATCGTTTCAGCTTTTTTAAATATAATTCTCTTAATCTAAACTTAAATTGAACGTAAGTAGTGTTTTTAAATTTTATAGTATGTTTTATCGTCACGTTATCTCAATATTTGATACAGCAATGCTTCATTATAATGTCCCTATTCAAAATTTAATAAATTAGTCACTTACGGTGGCAAGTGTGAGTCAATAAGGCAGACGAGGCTAAACTCAGTGTACTTTAAATATACTTTAGAAAGTAATTATTTTTTTTTTTATATTATTTAACGTCGATCTATTTATGTTCCTACTCTATGGTGTTTTTGTATAACCAAAGCACATGTTAAATTCTGCGGGGGTGCTTGTGTCAATCGACCGAAATTTGGACTCAAAGCCGGGACCTCTAGATTAAAACCCATCGAGCCACCGTAGGCCTCTGTAATTATAATAATAATTATATCTGTATATATAATTTATAATATATAAATATAATAACTATATTTATAATTAATTATTTATAATAAAACAAATATAAATTTTTATTTTTGTTTAATATAAGTTTCTTTTGAATAACAATAATTTTTTCTTTGACATCATTCCTTAAAAAAACGTGACTTAAAATAACTTTAAAATTATAATTTGCAGATATAGTCAGACAAATGTATTACACGTTTTAAGTCATTATTTTACACGCAAACGAAGCTCGGGGAACGCGTACATTTTTCTCGCTCACTACACCTGAAATGCATGACAACAGATAAATATTAATTGAAAAAATATTAAAATTCCGTTTTCAGTGATGTATGTTTCTCTGAACAAAGCAATGGAATTCTATTTTGTATTTATTTTTACAGATGTAGCAAGAGAGAGGAAATCGCTGACAATAATGCGCACCTGTGGAAATATGGTGTGACAAAATACTCAATTTACTACGAGTCGTATTAATTAAAATAGAACGCGTTTACGTGTACGTACTCGGCAAATGAAATAAAGATACAACTAAAAATCAAATATTAGCTTGAAAATTCAGGGTCATGTTACAAGCGTAAAGCTATAAAGCGTTCAAATTATTTTAAATTATCTTTTCTAAATGCTATAAATTATCCTCAATGATTGGTATTTAAAAGTTTTTAGGTGTATTTTCAAATAAGTAAATTGGCGACTGTTATTAAAATTTCTTTAACACTTTAATTGTATACCCTTTAAAACGATGAATCGTATGTTGATGATTTATTTTTCTAATTTAGAGATTAAAAAACTGCATTTATGAAAGAATAAGAGTAGCTCTTATCATGTTTGATGAGAGTTGATATGCATCCGTGGCCTTAATATTGTACACCACAATATTATCTCGTGTTATAAGATAAGATATAATTTTATCTTCCGTTTCTTATTGTTAGATGCAAAAAAAGTATAATTTATTCTTATATATCTATCCCTTACATAATAAGCTTTTTGAAAACCAGAAATCCTTTTTATTTGCTACGCCAACTTTATTTCAACTCTTATTACTGGAATATTTCGTTATAAGTTCATGTATAACAATTAAATTCGTCAATATTAATATTAATATCTAAAGAATTTTTTTACACAGCTGTACATTTTATCAATAACTATTATTTTTCTATTATACTATTATACCTACATTGTCAAACATTTATAATTTTAGACAGTTTTAGCGTTTTATGTGTATTCTTATTTGATGAAATGCTATTTTAGATAGTGCAGATTCTATTAACATATCTATACTTTATAGAATTTAATAAAAAAAGATAGGAAATGAATTTAAATATTAAAAAATTACTAAATCAATAAGCTTCTTTGTCTACTCTTTATACTAACATGATGAAACACAATTTTAAATATAAACTGAAAATTCATAAATTAATTACTTTTAGTAACTATTTTAACGGGAATTATGATTTGCAAAGCATAAATTTTCAATCCCTTTAGCAATTAATATTCAATATAAAAATGAATGTCCCGATTTCTCAATAGCACACATTGCAATGTATTGAAAATAATCGCCCATAAATATGTTTACTGAAAATTATAAATACAAGTATCTAATCGATTATAATATAATTTTTTCTTCTCAAATGTACCGTAGAATAGACGTTTCATCATTGAAACTTGCACAATGACAAACTTTCAGCCTTAGGAGCCTTATTTAGCCATTTATTCAAACGCTCCAATGACTTCGCAAGCGTCAGATATCCGCAGACGTGTGCACCGATCAATGCAGCAAAAAAATTATTGAATTCAAAGAATGACTAATTTGATATATAGTAGATTTACTTTCTTTCTTTGTAAGTTAATTATACTCGATTGGCATTAATTTTTATTTATAAATGATAAGTCTATACAGGAGATGACTTATTAAAGTGCCATTTAAAAAGATTTTTTCATTCACACGTGGTCATTACACTTGCTAAACGCATTGTTACTTAACTATTTTTTATGTACAAGAATACATTAATGAGATTACAGCTTTGCTGGTTTGAAACAAGAAATTCGTCACTTTAACGACTCATGATTTGATACAAAATTAAAGTCGAAATTTTAAGAACACAAATTTTTCGCTAGACCGTAACCACGAGTCTTAAAAATATTTAGATTACCTTCAATACTTCAAACTAAGAAGCCCACCAATTTCCTCCGACAATTAAATTTAGATCCATCGCGAGCATAAATCACCCAACTGAGCCGACCCAACCTATCTACCAACCCAACCCCAACCTAACCTCACTTTTCACTCGCGCTCGGCACGCAGTAGAGTTGCTGGCGCGTGCACACATGCACTATATTCGCCAGCTCGGAAAAACATCGGAAAAAGAGAGACATGAACTGCAGACACTCGGTCGGAGAGCCAAGAGAGAGAGAGAGAGAGAGAGAGAGAATGGAAGGCACATTGCGCAACGCAACGCCCGCGCGTTCTCGCTGTATATCTATCTGCTTTCCGATAAGCGAAAGCGCGGCTTGTATATATATATACGCGGGATAGAAAAATAGAAAGAAAGAGAGTCTCAGGGGGAGGGGGAGGTGGCCGCGCTGCTCTAGGCAGGAAGACAAACGATTTCCTCGTGACCTACATGCAAAGACTTGCTCTTTCTATCCGAGCGATCTCTCGTGTGCCTAACTAAATAATCACCTATAAGAGCCGACTGTGGTATCTGTTTAGGCGTGGACTGAGCGGTAAACAACGTTTGCGAAATTATACGGAGCTGTGTGTGCATGTGAGTGGTTGGGTCTCGTTCGGTATCGTTTTAGTTGGACGTTTGTTTTCGATCGTTAGTGCTAATTGACGCTTATTGGGGACGTTTTACTTGCGCGATTGGACAGCGATATGACTGATTCGCTATGATAGGAATTTGATTCTTGATTTGCTTTTTAGATAACACTTTTGGTTTGGTCTGATATTGTTAATGGAGGTGTGTAACGAAGAAGACGGATAAAAGTTTTCGTTACACAATGAAAATCTATTTAGAGATAGGTACTATTGAAGTTATTGTTACAGAAAGATTGTTTTTGTGAAAACGTATCAGTGTTGGCTAACGAGAAACAGCAACACGGATGATATCATTGCTTGCTCTAGTTGTTCTTTTTTGTTCTATTGGTCAAAAAATAGTGCTTAATGCAACAAAAACATGTAGATAATAATGTGAACATCGACCTCAATGTCCAGAATAAAAAATAAAAAAATAATCGGTAACAAAAATATGTCGTTATATACTAACAAATTTGAATAAATTCCATTTTATTATTATATATGTATATGTGTTAAGTGTTGTACAAAAATGTTCCTGATTAGAATATATGTTTTAAAGATTTCGAAGGTGGCTAAAACCGGTAATGAAAAATTCATCGTACCCTGAAGGTTAAATATCATAATTGGAATCAAGTTTCTATTATCGATACCAGTTCATATCAAGTATACTATTTAAAGTATTAACTTTAAAGTTGAAGATAGAAAACAATTATTTTTGCCGATCTAGATTATTGTTAATAAACAAGAAATATTATAGTTAAGAAAATTTTCATTTTAACGACCAGCCGTTTTCATTTTAAGTACGCGAAATGTTACCACAATCGCGCATTACAATAATGCACATCATTATACAATGAATTCAAAAAGAATTATTTTAATTACTTAGAGAAATTGAGTAGAAAGCTCACCGACATTGCTCATAGAAATGATTGTTTTGGGTCTTGTGCAATTTTAGAACGTTATTACATGGTGAGTTGCAGTAATGTTGTAATGGTAAGGATCGGTCAGTACATTTATTTTTATTTAATCTTATAATAACGCTGACTAAAACGCATATGGCGCCAAGCCTCTTTATACACTACTGGTACATTAACTATTTCGTTATTAACCCCGTTTTATCGATCCTAAAGCGAATGGGTAGCTAAACCGCTGCAAAAGCTAGATAAAATAATTAATAAACAATGAGGAAACAAAGAAAGCAACTTTATTGGTCATACAATGCCGCATAAGGATATGAGAGTTCAAAGGAACTTTTATATGTGAAACGTCTTATAAAAGAAAATGCCGAAACACGAAATAAAAGTGTCGGTTTCCCATGCACGAAGTAGAATTGCAGTGAGTATATTGAAAAATTCCAACTAAAAGGATTTCGATATGCCCGAAAACAATGCCGGATATAATTGCATTACTGCGAGGAGTAAAATCCCATCAAATTCGACGAACCCGCGTGTATACCCGCTTATTAAAAATTCATTATCATTCCAGCAGCTGATTGTTATCAATTATTACAATTGAATGTGACGCGTATCTATGCTGGTGCATTTCGGTGTCTCTTTTCCATTTATACGCGTGTGCACGAGACTGAAAGGCAACGAGGAAAATTTTCTGGTCAGATAAATGATATTACTCAACTCGGGACATAAATTAACATAATTCCACCTAATTTACGAGGCGATTCCCGCAAGTCTCACGGAGTCGACGCGAGCAGAGACCAACTTTACTATTTACCCTCCTTCTATTCACTTTCTCTCTTCGCCTCTTGGATTCGTCTTTTTTTTCCACTGTACTGATCGGTCTCCATGTCAACTGCGCTTAACGCTAAGCTACTGGGCTTTAAATGCCTCGTGAAAGTTAGAAAAATTTACGACAGTATATAGCTTTGCTTTGAATAGAATTGTAAAGTCTTTTGGTGAAAGAAAACTAAAAAATAAACTTATATTGGATTTAACTGGAATAAATACTGTTTAAGATTTGAGATCGGTTTAAGTGAATAATTAAATTAAATCTTAATTCGACAAATTTAGGCTTATAAATTTGCGTAAAATTTAAAATCAAAGTTTTTATGCAAACTAAAACGATATTAAGTTTACACAAATGTTAAATTAAATCTGATTCATAGTATAAAAGAAATTATTTTGAGGTTAAGTGCAACGAAATTTCGCAAAAGTGCAGGAAAGAAAGTTCAATCAAAACATCAAGATCATTTTGCCTATTATAAGTTTTCCGTGAAAAATAAATGGAATCGGCCGTATGTATTCGGCGCATACGCATCGTCTGACGTGTCCGCGTGTATTTTCATCGCTGCCTGTATATATATGTATCGTCGAGCTTGTATGCCCACGCGAGTTCGATGCATTCGTAGCTTGACGTATCGAAACACCAAGTTTTATATATATATATACATGTATGTACACAGAACGAGTGGGGTGACGTTCGAGAACTGGCGGGAAATGTAAGTAGAAGAGAGAAGCAGAGTCGGATTGATTGATTCATTGCTTTATTTTATGGCCGGGGTCTTTGATGAGCCTGCGGGGCAAAGAATTTTACTACGAGCATTACTCGTCCGTTTTTGTGCTGGGTGTTTGCGCTATTTTGTTTTGTTGTGTATATTTTCGCGTGTAGCTCCTTTCTTTTCGCTCGTTTTATATGCGCCTTTCGCAGAAGGCTCTAACGACAGTGTCGTATTTTTGCATGCTTACAGCGCTTTCTCTTCTTGTTTTTCGCAAAAATATTCATTGTAAATATTACATAGTTGGAGACGTCAAATCTTACACTGTCGGTATAATAGAATTTTTTTATACCGTACGAGCAAATAGGTTATTGTAATGAAGTAATCTAAAAAATACATTCGGAGCTGCAAATGAAGCGGTGAGCATTACCAAACAATCAAACTGTACACCTTCATTACCATCAATTACCACAAAACTCGCCACGTGATTTTTCAGCTGCAAATTCCGTTAAGAATCCAACCGTCGGCAGACCAACATTCGCACAAATGCTCGCTCGTATGGAACGGAAAAGAACGAACAATAGCATTTCCAATGCGCCGTGAGCGGAAAACAATAGACAAAGAGCAGAAAGAGAAATGGAAGGACGACATAGAACCTATCGACAAAATAAAGAAAAGCAAAAAAAAAAGACGCTATCGCTCCTCGCGAAGATTCAAAAGGTTCGATTTGGCATTGTGCAATCACGCATGCGCACCTCTTATCCGAGAATGGCCGCCGCGGTGTAAAGCCCACGCGCGCCACCCTTCACTTTCGCGGAATTTTATCGGCACGCTGAGAGAAATTTTTCGAGGGCGTGTTCGTGCGCGCGCGGGAATAATTTACTCCAAAGCTGGAGGGATTGACGGATGTACGGCGCACGCGATACATTCGTGTTGTGTAACGAGGATATCGGGGTAAGGATAGCTCGTTACCAACGGATCGCAGGATTAATTTATTGCGCCAGAACTTAATTGTAGGAACTTTCAGTCCCAGCTTCGGATTATATATCTTATGCAGTTACTGACGCTCCAGTGTTGTGACGCTTTCTGTTTACCTTTCAATCAGATTAGTTTGCGTTGGCTATGAATATTTTTTTCAGACTATTGCAGCTGAATTATTTTTTAAAAATAGACAAGTTTTTAATTTTTGAACTTATTTAGTCTATCCATACTGTAGACAGGTTAGTTAATGGTATTGAGATCCAAATCGGTATAACTATAATGGCTTCTAATCCTAGTTACATCAACTTTACTGATAACTATGCCAATCGTCATTTATGTAACTAAAACAGACCTTTTTTCGCTACATCACTATCCAGAAGAAAACACAACGACGTTGCACCACCAGCAACAAAATAAAGAAGAAGAGGAGAGAACGAACGACCGAAAATCGAATTAGCTAATGCGTGCGCTCTGCTGCTCTCACTTGCAAAACGTTGGGGCTTTCGCAATCGCACTGCTGCACTTGGAAAGTTCGCAGGCGCTCGCTCGCGTTCTGCGGCGTTGGCATTTTCAATTTTCCACGGAGTCCGAGCTAAACGCTACCTCTGAATCGTTCGTACCAGTTGCGAATTCGGTGTATTTCTCTGTTCTGAAAATCAACGTTTCGCGATGCGAAGCCGTGTTGAGAGTTCTTTGCGATTTTTAGAGCTCTAAAAGTAATTCGAAGTTGAAACAAACTTTGCTAACTATCTGTATTATCCTCATTTGGGTTTGCAGAATTGCAGACGTTTAACAGTTGCACAAATGCTGTTGAGTAATTTAAGTGGCGCCATACTTTGACTTGAATATTTAAATAAAACTTGTTTTGTAACAATAAAGTTAAAACTAATGCATAACATAAGGGATTAGAGATACGTACGTCAGAATCTTGGGCCAAAGAAAACATTATCTGGGTTCTCCTCCAATCACTAAAATGTCCAAACCACCAATATATCCTAACGATCAACGAGAATGTAACCATATCAAAAGATATACAAACTAGAAAAAAAAAATTATTCGAGTTGAACTGGTCGATTGCTTCCGTCAAATGGTTCGGGCTCCTTTGCACAAGCTCAAATTCGCGACTGTCGCGAGGAGGCCAGCCCAAGCAGTTATTGCGACAGTTTCACCTTTCGCAAAACTCGAGCTCGATTGCATTGTTGCTGCTATGCCGCTGCTGACTCTTGGTGCTGTGGCGCAATTCGCTCCGCAAAGAAGAAGAAGACGAAGAAGAACGGGTATAACCACTGGCGCGATTTCGCGTTGTGTACATGCAGGCAGACACTGGATAATGCTTTTTTAGGATTAGCTTACTGCTGCACTCTTTCATTATACCGTCGAGCTGCTGTTGCTGCTGTGATTGCTTTTTCCTTTCTTAGATTGTTGGACGGCTCTGAAAATAGGTTTCATATTTTTCGGTGATGAAATTCAATCGTAGGCGATGGTTTTCCTTTGATCAAGGGGGACTGATTGAAAACATGCCTTCATTGGTAGTTGCAGCTTGTCCAAACTTTCAGGAGCTTTGTTTTAATGCATACTTACTTAAAATAACCACAATTCTGGAGTTTATGACCTAATCGAGTTGTTCAATGTACACCAGTAAAGCGACGATGTTTCGCAAGGAAAATCTAGAAACGAGGTACATATACTTTTCGATAGAACACACATTGAAAAACAGCGAATCAAGAAGATGTTAACGTTGTCAAGTTATCAAGATTGACATTATTTTAAAACAGTCATTTGGGGTCAATGATGTTTGAATTAAATTACCGCTAAAAACCGTGTATGCATATGGATGATGCAAGCTACACGATCGCCTGGTGCTGCTAGTAAAAACAGAACTTCAATGTACGTTAAAAAATCAAACAAAAAAGAGGTACGTGCCCAGTATCGATGCAAGTTGAATATTTTACATGAACTAAAAACACTACAATTGCTTGTTTATGCTTAGTTAATATGCAATTTGTAATGCTTATTACATAAATGAAGAAATGACTTAATCGACGCTTGAAAAATTTAAAAATATCCTCATTATGCAATAAGGTGCATTTTGAGTGTAAGTGTAATCTATAATTTATTCAGCGTTCAGATAAAAGTAACAAAAGAAAATACAATGTGTTGCAATGGACAGTTAAAGTATTATCAGGGTAATTTCTATGCTAAATTTCATATGAACACCACAACTTGGTGCGAATTGTATTTCCAATGCTATAGCAGTTCAAATCTGATCGAAATATTTCTGAACCCGTTCCTAAAAACAAATCTTCAGCGATCGCATCCACTTGATTCCCTAAACCAAGCCGCACCAACAGTCACATATGGCAAACCTCGACTCGCACGCATAATCAACCAACGCGAAACAATGCACAACTCGGAAGGCAAAAAAGAAAGAGAAACGAACAGCGCACATGTTAACAACTTTAGGCCCCGAGCGGCTAAAAGGAGAATTCCAGTCAAGACATCGGTGCATACACGATTGGCTGCGGCCCTTTCCTTTTTGCTCGCGCTCGCGAAATATGCACATATTCGATAATCGCCTCGATCGTCCATCGATATTATCCACCTCTCCACTGCAACTGTACATAAATATATACAAACTCGGATATACATGCACACACACACACTTGTAAGCGCCAGGCAACAGCAACAGCCATCAGTATCGAGGACGTTGGACGGTGTGCAGGTGCGGAGAGCGGTGCATATGCGCGCAGCAGATGCATCTTTGTCTCTCTCTCTTTTTCTGGGTGTTCTCCTCCTGGCACGTGCCAGGAGAGAGAAAGAGA
The DNA here is from genome assembly GCA_900490025.1 of Megastigmus dorsalis. Taxonomy (NCBI): domain Eukaryota; kingdom Metazoa; phylum Arthropoda; class Insecta; order Hymenoptera; family Megastigmidae; genus Megastigmus; species Megastigmus dorsalis. The sequence continues at coordinate 21,124 of UELU01137471.1, read as the reverse complement.
GAGAGAGAGAGAGAGAGAGAGAGAGAGACAGGGAGAGAGAAGCAGCTGCAGGTGAGAGAACGTGTACGTACGCGTGTCCGAGTAAATCTTTCGCGATTGGCGGTGGTGCGGCAGTGAGGCGCTCGCTAAACGGAGGTCGGAGGCCTTTTCCCTCTTCCTGACGCTCGGGCCTGCGTATACATGTGCTTCTTTTTCCTTTTCTCCGGGCTTATATAGCCTCGTTTGCTTTCTCGAGATTTTTCTGCGAGGGGAATATGCGTTTGCGCGAGTGGACGAACGGATATTAACCGGTCAACTTGAGGGTCCTTTGCTTCTTTTGCTATTTTTTTGGTGGAGCGAGGTTAAGCTGCCTTTGCTGCACCTCAGGAATTTTTAAATTAGAGACTTCAAGTGTGAATATCACGTTGAATATATTTAGTATACTTTTATAACAAATCCAACTGTTAAATGAACCAAATATATAAAATAACGGACCATGTAAAAAAAAACAAGGTTCAGCGAATCCCGTTCGAATGCAAATTGCACGCACGTACTACGCATGAAAAAAACAAATTGAAGATTCTGACCCCTGTAAACTTACAGATATCTTGCATCACTCTTGACTTTCTCTCGAAGCACATATGAGCCACTGCTCGAACAATTCACGTTAGAAAAGTCAAACTCTGATAAATATTCTGCGGCTGCCGTCGGTAGTTCGAACCAAATGGTCCGCGCGACGAATAGCAGCAGCAGTACACAGAAGATGAATACAAAGGAGCGAATATATAATGCGAGAGAAAAAAAAGAAGAGGAGAATCGGTCCGAAAGTGCTACCAATATGGCGAAGCAGGTGCGCAGTGGCGAGTCTCTGTATCTCTTTCTCTCTCTCTCTTTCTCTCCGGAGTTGGCGCAATCCGGCACGCGACCACGTTTTCTCTCATTCTCTCTTCTTTCTTCCTCTGCTGGCTGCCTCTTCTTCCTTCCTTTGAGGGATTCGCGCGTTCCAGCTTTACGGAGACTCTGCGATCCTTATATACATAATCTCGCCTTTCTACGCGGACTTTCTGCATCTTAATTTCCACGTCGTTAGCACTATGCTTTCTGTGAGGTTTCTTTGTTGGTGCGTTTCTAAGCTCTTGGCTGGCAGCTTTTCGCGTCTTCGTCATTAAAATGAAAGCGCTATACAAAAATTGTTTAAACATTCAAGATTCTCGTTACTTCGAAATTCAAATTCACTTTTATATATTATACAATCGAATCATGCTTAAACATGTAATTTTAATTTCGATCACCTTTGTCTTGTTGAATCGGATAACAGGAGAGTCCGCCTCGCAGCAATCAAGACACGCCCGAATCTTAATTTCCCATCTTTATGCATCCCACATCAGAATTTGACTCACTAAGTACCCGAAGAATCTCCCGAATGAGTAGAATCGATAAAAAAACACACACACACAGGCAGGCGAGTATTTTTCAAAACCGTGATCCGGAGAGATAATCGGAGCCTTGACGTGTTTGCTCAAATTAGGTAATTTGCTCGAAAGAGCTGTGCAGCAGTCTGTGTCGAAGGAACATGCGTGATTTTCATCTTTACGCGCCTGATCCCCCCGCGCTATAAGGCCGAATATAAAAATTATTCAATTACTCGCCTACGAACTCGTGGAGCTCACGCACTCTTTACTCACCTGCACTTTTTACCCCCCTTGTTCTCTTGGGCTGCATTAAAATACTCCCTTGGCTGTACAGTTTGGATACAAAATCTCTTCTGCCCTTGCATATTATAGAATATATATAACTTTGTAATCATTATGATTAGGAATAGTGAATTTGAATACTTTAGTGTAATGCGCTTTACATCAAGTAAATGAATAAAATCCAAATTAGTTTGAATACTAAAAGGACGAAAATTCAATTTCAACAGTAATTCTGCAACTAAATATAATATATATATATATATATATATTATAAGTCATGCAAGTCACGTACGTAACGTTACTAACGAATTGAATATTGCAGTATCAAATCAAAGAGAAAAGTCATCCTTGTAATCAAACAGCCACTTCAATTTGTGAAAAACGATAAAAATCGTTCTGCCATCAGACTGTACAGGGAAGGCGTCGCGCGTCCAGAGCAAGGCAAAATTAGCAGCTAGATCCAAGTGCGATATGATGAAGCGCGTGTGTGCAGCAGCTTGAACGCTAAACTGTCGACTCGCCTCGATAGCTATCGGCTTAATTAGGGAAGGAAATAGTTAGTCGCGATTATAAAGCTCTAACGCTTTATGATGCCAATGCTTTCTCCTTCGGTTTCATAACGTAACGAGATGAGATTGTCGCATGGATATTGCGATTTTGATATAACCGTTACTTATATGCTACTGTTCTTTTTTAGTTCGCACGCGTGCATCCGTACTATAGATAATTTAATATAATGTATGCAGCTTTTTACGATCTTCGTCTCGACGAATGAAAGGTTGGAAAAAGTATGGAAATTTAACTTTTACTGACACGAAATTAGAAATCAGAAAATAAGAAAGATATATGACATGTATTCACGACAGTGACGCATGGCAGAGAAAAATGATTTGAAAAACAAACAATACATTGGATTCCATCCAACCCAAAACAAAACGTAAAACACAAAAAGAAGTAATTTAGCATGTTCATATTTCAAAACATTGACTTTACCGCGAAGCTTTACACAAATATATTCTGCTCATTGATACCCGACCGTCTGCTTATCGTAATTATTCACACGTAAAAAATTGATGCATAATAAAAAAAACTGCGCAATGAGTCAAGCTGCAATAAGACGAGATGTATAACCCCGGATAAAAGGCAAAGATTCGCGTTGTAAAATCATCGCTCAGTTCATTTTACTCACCCAACGGCGCGATTATTATCTATGAATCAGTAACTCACTCCTGTCATCGAGCACACACTTACCTGAAACAAAGAAAAAAGAAATCATTGATTAACTAAGGATTGATTGACACAAAGGCATTATACATTAATCAACATAAATCACCACCGCAGATCAAACCCAACTCTTACACTGACGTCAATCTTAAAAAAAGAAAACGATTCGATCGCGGCATCTTTCTTTCCACCGTACCCACAAATTTATTCATCATCCCCGAGGAATCTCAACCCTTGCAGGATTTGAAAGTTAAGTATCGGAAGCGAACAAAACTTTCACCCCCGAACAGTCTGGAATAAGCGAGAAGGCGGAAAGATCGACAAAGGAAAAAACGAACGAAAAGCGAGAGAGAGAGAGAGAGAGAAAGAGAGATAGTCGAAGGTGAAGAGAAGAAGCGAGGGCACAGGATGCGGGCAGCTGCTAGACACCAGCTGGACGACGACGACGACGCTCGCGGACGAGACGCTTGCACAACCTCCGGCGCTCAACACACACGCACACCCGCGTGTGTGCGCGTGTGTGTGTATGTTTATAAAGGCGCTTATGAGTATCTTCTGCTCCGGGGCATTGTTTTCGATGTCGTTTCTGTGCGCGCGTATATATACGTGTGTTCCATTTTTCTCTCCGACATGTGCGTGTTATATATACTCGTGCACGTGTGTTCCATTTTTTCCGAGTAATGCATTCGGGCTCTAACTGTAAGATACTTATATGTTTCGTATACTAGCCTCAACTGTACTATCTATGTTCTTAGCTATATATAACGTCTCTTGCGACTTTAACATTGGCTCTCCTTTTTTTTCTCAGCTGCGCATAATTCTTGCGTTGAATATAAGGAACGGCGTGTAACTGTGTTTCCGAGTATATATATTCTTGTCCGCTGTATAAACGAAACGGTAGAACAGCGGAGTTTTTGAATATTTAAAACGGAAACGAGAACCGATTTTGGAGAGCTCATTTTGGCGCTCTATAGATATAGTTTAGAAAATATTTTCATGAGTGAGTCGTTTTATTGCAATGTAACTGGAAAACCAGTAACGCGAACAAGTGATTTCGGCATAAATCAATCAACTTTTCGGGTAGCCAAAGTTACCGTCGTACTAAACTTAGCGAAAAGCGAAAACTGTACACCAACAAAAAGCATGTACACACCATACGTTTTCGTAATATTCAAATACAGCACACAGAGCGCGCGGCACACTGGTATAACTATATATTCGGACGAGGAGGGTATTCACGAATATAATACATTTCCATTATCATATTTGCGTGTGTGCTTTGCAAAAAAAAGAAAAAGAAAAAAAAATAAAGAGAGAAAGAAAGGAGAGAGGAGAGTCCTGTCGTATTGTGCATATTGGGAAAAAAGGAGTATATACGGTCGAGGCTCAGTCCACACTGACAACCGCAGAGAGTGTGTAAAAGAGAAGAAAGAGTTCGCGGATGTATATGTGTGCATATGTGTGTATGTAATAAAAAGGCCGCGGTCGAGAGAGAGAGAGAGAGACGACGACGACGACATCCGTTTCCTCTGGGCCCCCGAGAGATCGACACACCGGCATATTTACTGTCTCTTCGCTTTCGGTCTTTCTTCATTTTTCCCTCCTCCTCCTCCTCTTTTGTCTTTATTATGTTTTCTTTATGTCTCGTACTTATAAAAAATTTAAATGTATGTGTGTGTGTGTGCAGTAGAGGAGAGAAGAATTTAATTGGGGGAGAGAACGGAAACTCTCGGAAGGCTTGAAAAGAAAATTGTCACTTGGATATGTCGAGGTTGATTGTTTTCTTTGACATGCGCACCTTTTCTTCTTTCTTTAGTGTTCAGGGCTGCTTGATTAATTGTTGAGATAGAACGTTGAGAGATGCAGAATTTTCTCTAATAATGGATGATAATGTACTTCAAACTTATTATTGTACAATGACTGGCAAAAATGAGAAACACTGCATCTTATGTACTCTGCACAATTTGATATAACAAGAACATAATAAAAAAAGGAAGCGATCAAAGAGTGGCAGGAGAACGAAATCCAATTCAATTCATCCGAACTGTCGGTTATCATCATAAGTATTGCAGAAGAAGCGACGAATTTCGCTTCCCTTTGGTTGATATAATAAAATATTCGCAAGAGAAGGAAGCCGACGTGCGAAGGGTGTGTTCTTTTTCGAGGCGCTTCAAAAAGAATATGCGAGAGAGTGCAGAGAGTAAGAGGAGGGAGAGTGAGGGAGACAAACAGAGAAGAGGAAACACGAGATAAAAGTGTGCAGGTGTGACTGGGAACGCCTTTTTGGAAACTCGAGTTTTTTTTTTCTTGTTAAGAAACATTTCTACAAAATTCGGATGTAGTACAAACTGTTGTTACAGATAAATTATCATTGAATTTTTTATGAAGTGCAGGAACTGTAAGTTTTTAAGATGGTGTTTTATGATTTTGTTTTCTATTTTATAATCGTCAACAATTTAAATAATCCCTCTTTTCAAACATTCTTTTATTTTTTTCCTCGCCAAGCTGTACACACTTGCCTCGTCCACTCATAATTTAAAGAATCGCCACAAAGTCGCCGAATCGTTTGCGTTTTTCATAAAATCGCCGCCCGTTGAGAGCCGAAAGAGAGAGAGAGATCCCTTTAAAAAGTTCGCCGGTTTTCACCGACTTCGACTGCCCAGGCCAGCGTGAATCTGAATTATTGTCGCCCCGCGCCAAATGCCTTTTTGATACTACCCGACAACTCGACCAAAATTATATGTTTTTTTCAATTCTCCATTCCACATTCATTCCCATGTTTATGCTCTTCTAATTCTCTAGCTTCTTTCGGTGAGAGAGAAATGGTATTTTTTCGAGGGTATTTTTATGTTGAAATTTCCGTCAAATAAACTTAACGTTTTCATTGAAAGTTTCATAGCTACAATTTATGTAAACGAAAAATACTCTGATACGATAAATAACAAGAAATACATCGAGGAAACTAAAAAAAATTTAAATTTAAAGGGTGTGAAAAATAAAGTGATGCAAATGCGAGACACGTTTATACTTCTAAAAAGTAACAAAGAGCCAGGGTTAAGAGGATTCAATGTTCCATCGGTGATGCAGAAGCCGTCATTCACACAATAAACGACGAATTTCCATATTACTATATATCGGAATAAGAAATTCTATAAGTGAAAGACCCTCGAGTCCCTTCGGCTTACAACGTCGTATAAAAAGGAGAAAATGTATCGGTGCCTTATAAAGCTAAGGTCCGACTTGGGTCTTTTAAAAAGTGGCATTGTATATGTGGTTCCATAAGAAATGAACGAGCATAAATTGAAAAAAGAAAAAGAAAAATTGCGAGCATATATCAAGAGGAATACCAGAGTGAAGATGGATTACACGAGATTCAATGTAGTAAGCGCAGGTCTAAAAACCGTTAAAAGTGAAATATTATTGTAGTTTGTTATTAAATAAACATAGATCGACATAACTGCAAATATTTATCACCTTATCAAACAACATAGTTTCCTTATGAAATTGAATTAAGGATTTCCATTCACAATAAAATAATTGTTCGCATATGCATTCATGAAATAACAAAAAAAAGACTAATCCCTGACTCTTCCTAATGAAGTCTTATCAATTTCCTGTCAATATTCCACAGTATCCACAACCAAAATCAATTCGCAATCAAGCTTCAATCAAAACTCATTCCAAATCTGACTAGTAAATCCCACAAACGAAAGTCCTGAAAAAAGCCCCGATAAGGACATGGAAGTCTTTGGTAAGAGATTGCCATCAAAAGAGAAAAAGTAAAATTACACATATTTCCCATCGAGCTGTCCACCCTCGAAGAATCGATACTAAAAAAAAAGAGGGGGGAAGCTGCAACACAGGCAGTAGCAGTAGCTCTAGAGGAACGGCCTCGCATTCACTACTAGTCGCGCGTTCGCCATGGGATTTTAGAAAGGCCTCCCCGGCTCTCCTTTGTATGCGCCGAGAACGAGCCCGAGCCTCGACGTGGACTTTTTATTTCGCTGGCTTCCTTTTACCCGTGCCCTCCTTTAGATATGCCACTACTACTAGGCTGTACCGGTATTGTGCTATAGACGTAGCTTTTTTTGCCTTGTTTTGGGGTACAAGCTTTTTTCTCGAGCAGCATGCAGTTTTGAAGCGAAGAGGATTTTTCGACCTTTTTCTCTTTCGCTATGCTTTCGCTTTTCTCGGATCTGATTGAACTGTTGGGAAAACAATGCTTATGGCGTTCCGAACGAGTTGTTGTTTTCTTGGAGATTTTGTCGAGATTTTTTGTAGGACTGTGATGAACAGGTGAATGCCTTAACTTGTGCTACGTTTAGTTTGGTAAGTCTGGGAGGAAGCAAAGACCAGGCATTTCGTATTTACAAAAGCTTCTGTGTTAATTTAATGAAATTCTACACGGAAAAACCACTTTGGATGCCACAACCAAACCTTTTCTTCCCGTGTATAATTAATAGTGAGCTTTTCCAATGTTTTCGAAACATAAATTTAACTAATTATAAATATAACTGTTTCACATTGTTTAATCGTCTAAACTTCATATATTAGATCGAAAAGTTGAAAAGAAATAATTGATGGGTATAACGTTATGGGATTAATTTTACAATGTCATACGTACTGAAAATCTAATTACTAGCCCATTCAGAATTCAGAGAAAAGAGGCTGCTTTAGTAATTACGTCTGGAATTATACATAACCAAAATCAATTGGCGCCAGTACAAATTCTCCGTCGCATAATGTTCTGAGTAAGGGTTTGATCGTCATAACGGACAAGTGTTTAAAGTACTAGTGAAAATCGAGCACGTAATCAAATAAAAACACAATACATTCCAATTCGTGAAGATCCAGCACAAAGGGAAAGACGACGAAAATCGCATGACTACGTAAGCGAAAAGTTAGTTACGTCGACAAAAGTCCTCTGCCAATTGCGGGATGGAGAATGTAAGTGTAAGCACAAATGATATCGGAGCTGTGTTATAATATCTGAACTAATAGCAACCTTGTGGCTTGTATTGTGATTATGATTCTCCGACTAAGATACGTTTATAAATGCGTTTATAAGATATTTGAATGAAATACAATTAAACACATTACTTCAAAACTTATATATATTCTGTTTATCAAAAACTGCCAGACTGACATTTCTATATTACTACAGCAGAATACAACAGCTCCACTTACTAAAAATGCTGTATTTTAGTTCCTGGAGTAAGGAAACCTGTTATTGTGACAATATCTTGAAAACACTTTTTATCTGGTAGAAAGCGAAGCCTCCCCTAATTTACTTTAGGGTAAAACTTTCACTTTACTTAGAACGACATCCCCAAAGTTAAAGTTCATATCTGTTACAGCTGAGTAATTGCAACGCCACGACAGCAATAACTTTGCTTCCAGAAACAGTAAACTCGTAAAGCTATAGGTATAATCAAAACGGATCTTCAGAAAAACGCGTAAAACCGCCGCCTCGCAGGATTACTGTTAAAAATTAACAACGAGTCTTTGTTTCCAATCGCGTTCCTTGGAGTTCAGGTCCGTCGTCAGATCGATTCAAAAGCCTCCGAAGGATCGACGGTCACGTGATCGGCCTTTATCGTCTCAAAAAGCGGATTCTCGCGAGGCACAGACATCTCCCATAGATCCCACACCCTCGGACTTGGGTCCGTGAAAGAATGAAACACTTTTGCTGGAGAGAAGAAAGAGAGACGGCTAGAGCAAGAAACCGGTCCTTTTTTGACTGCTGCTACTGCTGCTGCTGCTGCCAGTCGCGAAAAAGTCACATTTTTCGCTTCTTACTCGCCTTTTTTCTCGAGGAATCCGCGAGCAATGCCGTTGTTATTTGAATGGATATGGGGAATTTTTGGGGGATAACCTTAAACAGAAATAGCTTGTTTCATTTCAAATAAAGTCAACGACGTGTTTGTAATATTTCGGCGCTTCTTATGTTCTAGTTTTTTTAATGAGCTGAGTTTAAGGTTATCTGGAGTATAGAAACTAGACTATAAGCCAATTAAAATTCTTTTTATAAGACGTCTTTGATTCTACTGTGGAAGGAGCTAATTACACTATGTTTTCTTATAAATTTAGAACATAAAATTGATCTGTTAGTCTAATAAAATCTTCGTTTAAAAAAATAAAAAGACACTAGTCCTGGTAGAAAAGTAACGGCTGTGGCTGGCGAAGGATCTAACATTTAGTCAATTCATTAGCGGCGAAAACCATTAAAAATCTCCTGTGACCTCACTAAAAACCCGGTAACTTCAAATTTGTCACGCACATTTACACAATCATAAATATATAAATATTTGTATAATATAACATTACCGATAACAGCGTTTGAAAAAAACTGGCTAATAACTCCGGTAAAAATCCGGTTAAATTTCAACAAGGGAACCTTCTAAAAATGTTTATTTTTAGCATAAAAGGTAGTTTTACTTGAAAATAAAATGCTACAAGCAGATTTAAAATGTCGGAGCACTGTATACAGAGAAAGAATTGGAGGGGAGAGAGAATTATGCCGAGCACAATGGCTCATAAAGAGGGTGCGAGAGGCTAATGCGATTGATAAGCGGGGCCGGGTATAGACAAAAGGACGCTCGAACGAAATAAATTCGCAATAAAGTCTGCAGAAATAATGGCGGCGAAGGCTGAAGAAAATTTATGGGGAGCTCGAAGCAATGAACAATAAAACATTGTGGCGAGTAATTTTTTCGTATCGAGGGGAAGTGTATGCTGACGAAAATGACGAGTGACGCCGGACGATTTTGCTGTATTGCAATTATGAATATTTATGCCGAGACGAGGCGTTGGTGGTCCAAGAGAATTAAAAGAAACTGGGGTCAAAGCTCATACAGTTTGGGGGTCGATGGTGAGTGACGACAAAATGATACTTTTGATCCCCTAATGGAGGTCGCCATAGTTTTCTGCGGTCTTTTAATTAAAGCCTCCTCTCTTCGCTCCATTAGCATTTATACAATAATTTAAGTTTCGTTCTTTGAATTCGTTACTTTCAAACTGAAAATTGTCACTATGATCTTGGCAGTGTGACAATTATTTCAAAGGATTATGAAATGATGAAACTGTAAGGTTTTAAAATATAATTGTTAATACATAATTTACCTGTCACAATAATCAATATGTCTTGTTGTTATTGTGACATTGGCAATCGTAGTTGTTGATGTAACAATCGCAGTATTGTCCAGTGTTAATTTTCATATCTAGCTTATCTAATTAGGTTAACTAATCAAATCTCTTCCTGCATTAGTCATCAACAATTTGGCTAGGAATCATTAAACAAAAATTCAATTCTAACTCTACGGCAATCTTCCGAAGCATCAATGTTCCTGTCATAGTCCCAGTACATCTCCCATCATGTCTCCCATCGGCATTCCCCATGCAAATCCGGCACGTGCGACAAATTAGTTCTCCCGCGCACGCGACGGACCTCGAATTGCCAAATCCTTGGTCTGCAACTGCAGCGTAGAGAAGTTTCTCGCATAAAATGGCAAGAAATCGAACTGCGGTTTCTCACGTTTTTCGGCTGCTGCTTATGTAACTCAGCGGGAGGATGGAACTTGGTTTACTTGGAAATCGCGTGATGCTGATACCCGCGAGACGCCAATGTTGCCTCTTTCGTTAGCTGGCTTGCTTTTTTTCACCAATTGTTTCCCAGATAGCCAAAAGGTGAGGTGAGCAAACTGACGATGTTTAGTTGGAATGGTCGTGGGAGAAGTCCATTTTGTAATGATTATACAGCGCAGGGAGTGCTGCTAATTAGGTTCTGCTTTTGGTGCTAGAGGTCAGTTAAGTTGTTTTATTTTTTTGCTAAAGTGGTTACAAAACGACTGGCAATGCGCTGTTGTCTTCGTAAGATCGTTTATGACGTACAGAATGAGGAAAACTTCATTTATTTCTAAATGTTGAACAATAACAATTTTATTGTGTCGTTATTCAATTTATGATCCAATGTAATAGAGTTGAAAGTGAATGGAATTATCTTTTTTTGCGATGTTCCAATCGAACTTTATTATTTTAAGTCAAACAATTACTAAATTATTAATGAATAAAGTGTTCATACATATATTGGGGTATTATAAAGCAAAATAAAAAGAATGGCCGATAAACGTCGAATTAACAGTTTTTCATCGCTTTTTACGTCCCTTTCAATTTTAAAACTTCCTTCCTGTAGTCGATAGTTTGATTACCGTTAAGTCAATATTGTATTTTCTTCTTCTTGTTGAACGGATCTGATTGCAAGGGCGGGGCACGGCCTTTTTTGGGGCTTATTCTTTTTCTTTAGACTCTTCTAGTGATGTTTGAATAAGACTTAAAAGTTACCGCAAATTCAGATCGTCTTTGTTGCAATACTGGTACAAAATTAATAATAATAATGCAGAAGATTGAGAGAATAGTATGTCTGTACTATTATCATCACATGTGCTAATTAATTATTTATAAAATTTGCAATACGGGTGTGCGGGCATATAAGTCCGCTAGCCATGAAAAGTACGTGTACATCTGCCTTCTGATTGTTTCATATCCAAGTGAAACATTCATTTTTAATATGCAGAATTAAAGCCCGTATATTTTTGGTCGATAATTGGCCAAAAATGTTAGAAACGCGACTATTTAATCTTGAATATAGCATGGAAAAATATCTAGCCAACAGAACGAAGGTGTCACAAACTTCAGTAGCAGCCCTACATAAACAGATTCAAATACACGACCCTTCAGTGGCACACATATTTATAAATAGACATTAAAGTGCCGTGGGTAACCAGTAAAGCAGTTCTTGATGGCGCGACAGCGACAGCGACGGCGCGAACATAACCTGAGCGTAACCCAGAGACTATGGAACGCAAACCCTCTACACGTATATACATCGTCTCTCCCTCCCCCTCTCTCACTCGCTTGCTTGAGAGAGTCGAGGACCTCGAACCGGACAGAGGAGTGAGCGCAAAGAGGAAAAGTGGGATCGATTTTCGTTGCGATGTAGAAGACGATATTACGCCAACTTACCTCCCCTCACACACGTACAGGTATATATAGACACACATCAACCCTCGAATGTTGCGTACGATCGCCAGACATGTTCGATCGGAAGTTTCGTTCGGCATAAACGGTTTTATTCCCTCTTCTTTTCTTCGCTTCATAATCTTTCTTTTATATTCTTTTCTTTCTCTCTGCTTGTATACATTGAGCTTAAAAAGAAACTTGTTATTAGGATGGCAGATGAGAGATTGTGGGGAACGGAAGTTGATTTTAATAAGTAATGACTTATTGTTGCAGGAAGATCGAGAAAATTCTTTTGCTGAATTTTAGACCTGTGGAATTTGAACTCTTATCTATGTATTGTATAAAATCGAAAAATTGTAGACATGATATAAACCGTAACTGATAGAATTATATTTTCTTTTCCCCTATTTTATTGTACTATTTGCCATAATATTTTTCGATGAAATAGATTTAAAATTAATCTAAATTCACATTTACAGTTTCCTATCAATGAATTCCATTATATACAGTTCAAACATATATAGTTGAACAAAAGAAAGACTATTAATCGTTCCATTGTAGTAAAACGAACCCTTCAACATTGAAAAATGAAATTGACAACCAATCCCAAGCTACACCAGCAGTTGCCCTTTAATCTCCACATGTACAAACACATTCAGATTAACCTCGAACACCCACACGTATTTCCCATAAATCAATCAAAAAACGCCTGCGAATTATCAATAAACAAAACCGGTGGAAAGATCGAAGCGAGAGAGAGAGAGAGAGAGAAAGAGAGAGAGGGAGAGAGAGAGAGAGAAAAGAGCTGTAGAATCGATATCGTACTGGGAGATCGATCGCACAGACCTGGGCACTTTCATTTTTCCCAGGGTATCGGTCGTTATGTGTGGGTGGGTGGCGACTCGCGAAACGACTACGACGCGTTGTGGCGCTTTTCCCAGCCTGCATTTCGGCAATCCTCGGCGTCTCTCGACACACCGGCTGTATGTGTATAGACAGGGGAGCGAGAGGCGAACGAACCAACCAGCCAGCCCAACTTATCGACACTGCGATTTTCGACTGTACTACGCGTCGGCCCGCACCTATACACATTTCGCTTCCGACGGTTCTATGAGGGTCTGGGTTGTGTGGGTGATAGTTACGCAACGCGCACTGCTAGAACCGCAACATGCTGCTGAGGGAATGCTCGATGCGGCGAAATGTGCAGGTATGATTTTATTATCGACTGTGGATTGTTATGGAATGCATATGGAACGAATTTCCCTTAGATTTGATAATTTAAATCATTTATAAATATGGTGACCAAAGAATTTAAATGTTATTTTAGAGAAAAAGTTGAAATCGTTTTGGGTATGATGATTGACAATTTGATGTTTGTTTACCATCATCTCAGTTGATGGACAAAAATACAAAATGTACTTTTTAAACAAAGTCAATGTAAATATGAAACTATATACCATCAATTCAAAGCTCTGTATAAGTGATGAGAGCTTTCAGTTACACTTTAATTTTTTATATAGATATACGATAAGTGGCTTGATTTCAATTCGAATTGGACTGTCATATAAAACATATGAAAGTAACACGATCCTGATATTTATAGCACTTTACTTTTATGCGTGATATGATTAGTTTTGGAACTACTTATGTTTTTGAAGTGTAAAAATAACATTTCATATTCCGATCGTATCAGTAGGTTATAAAACGGACAAATTGCCGACATTTATTATATTTTAGGCTACATCTGAAAGTAAATTAGCCACAATTTAAAAACATGTACTATAATATTAAAGTGTCGTATTCTCACGAGCATTTTTGGCCATCAAAGTCTCAGCTTTAACAGCTCTACATTCGCTAAAAGTAGCAGAATAGAGTTTCATTGCGCATGACAGCAAATGACATAAATTGCGAACCCCTAAATCACCAATTCTTCGCTCGATTAGACCTGACTGAATTTGTTCACAAGATCGAAACCATCCAGCATCATACCCCCTCGTCTTCGAACTAAATCACATCAGTGTCCAGAACTCTCCAATGCCACCCGAGTTTCAAAGTCCAAAATTCACTTCCCACCCCCTGGCCCTCTAAATTCCAGAAACAAAAAGAATCAACCCCCACAGCATTATCAACTGGAAAAAAGCGTCTCGATGGTGTACGTGTGTATTCAGCTCTTCGTATTACACTGTAAGCGGGTAGGGGGTGTAAAGGCTGGTGTAGCCTGGGTTGGTGCGCGGGGTCGCGAAAAGACAAGCGACCCGGGTCAATACTCGGGGTGTCCCATCCGCTTTAAGGGAACAAGGCAGAGAGGCGCGCTATAACGGAGGTGAAAGAGGAGGACGCTGCTGCCGCCGCTGCCGAGAGAAACAGCAGCAGAGACTAGTGGTAGTAGTAGTCGAGGGGTTGAGAGAACGAAAGAGAACGAGAGAACGAGAGAGAGAGAGAGAGAGAAAGAGAGAGAGAGTGAGAGAGAGGGAGGGAGCTTGGCCCTAGCAGCAGCAGAGCTCAGTCAGAAAGGGAGGATGTACGTTGGACCGCCGGAGCTACGAGAGATGCCGTGCACGCCCGCTGGGGGGCGCGCGTTGCTCGATGCGTTTCACCTCGCGGAGCCGATGCTGCTGATCCTGCTTCTGTCGGCGACTGTATCGCTGTTTGTTTATACCGGGACTTTTCTTTTCTCGGGCTTTCGGCATTTCACTCAACGATCGTTCACATTCGTTTTTATACTATAAAACCTGTTTAAGAAGGTATTTGGCAATTTATTGCAGAATATTACTCCGATGCCGTTGGCGTAAACAGATGTATCTGTTGATATTTGGGTTAAAGGTTCTCCGAAAAACGTCCATATTTCATTACGATTATGATCATTATCAAGTTTCCATGGTTTGCTCTTAAAACTGGGCGAATAAAATTTATTATCGAGCGTCTTTATAATTCGAGATTGCTTTTATAAGCAAGAGTTATTGTTTCAAAACTACTATTACAAACTTTTCATAAATTCAGAGCCCGAATCATGCGATAAAGTTAAAGTTTTATGTTATGGACTTTGCAGCCTTGGCGCAAACTGTATTTTTATGCCTTTATAAAATTTTATAGCATACCTTTAAATATCTTCAAAGAACTAGTTTTAAAGGGAATAGTAGATGATGTT
Source organism: Megastigmus dorsalis (assembly GCA_900490025.1). Taxonomy (NCBI): domain Eukaryota; kingdom Metazoa; phylum Arthropoda; class Insecta; order Hymenoptera; family Megastigmidae; genus Megastigmus; species Megastigmus dorsalis. The sequence goes on along the minus strand of UELU01137471.1, from coordinate 6,061 downwards.
CCTTAATGTACCTTGATGATCTTAGAGAATTTACTAATCATTAATAATTTTTATAAGTAGAGATGAAAGTTCAGGTGCTTTAAAACGGTAATGATGTTGAATCATCCTGATATTTATTTCTTTTTTATTTGTGGTTTTGAAGCGAGCTGAAAATACAATTTTTCCTTTCTGTCCTGATTACTGGCGCAATCTATCTATAGAACTTGATTGTGAATAGTCACAAGAAGAATCGTACATGTAATTTGATACTATTTCCATCAGTGAAATTTCGCGGTGCTTGCGAAAATGCCTCATTACCAAAATTCAACACAGCCGCCATTATCCCGCAAAATTACTCCGCGCGCACCATAATAACGTTGATGAATGAAAAAATGAAGAGAAGAGAAGGAAACGCCTCTGCTAAAAATAGACTCCTAATGCACGGCAAGGTAGAGAAATTCCCTCGGCGGCGCAGCAGACTTAGCCGGCGGGCGCGTTTTGAAAAACTTTTTCATCATCTGCCATTTTCAAAAGGCCACATGAAAAGCTTCTCTCTCACTCTCTCTCTTTATTTCTCTCTCACCTGTGTGCAATGCAGCTCCGGTGTACCGTTAGGCTGTGCGCGCACTCAGAACCGCCGCAGGAAAAAAAGACAAAAGACTAGGCAGAAGGAGAAGAAGAGAAAGAGTGAGAGAGCGAGATGGGTAGGATGGAAGTGGAAAATGAAGAGAGAAAGAGCAGGAAAACGGGAAATACTCGCAAGTATGGAAATTTTTGTAAAATTTTACAGTGGCAATGGTTTATTTCAAGTAGCACAGAATCTCCATGGTTCGAGGAAGAATAATATATGTTAATTTGAATTAAATAAACTCGATGTACATAATAAGCAGTGTATTAAGAATTCAAGATGCAAGTTCACTTGGAAGTCAGTATAATCCTCTTATTAACACAGAAGACTGAGAAAATAGAATCCTAATTCTAATGATTCAGATATCCCTTGATGGATGATATGCTGCAAGAAATTCATAAAAAGAACCAGAAAATGTATGGTACAAAAAAGGAATAAGATGGAGGGTGGAAATAGAGATACAGAAAAGGCTGAAAGAAGAAATGGGTCCAAAGATAGAAAGAGGTAAGTCTGAAAAGAAGAATCAAAAAAGAAAGGCTTTGAATAGAATAACAAAGTACGAACTGAGCAAGGGATTCCATCCTTGACTGTTATTCTTCTCTTCCTCTCACTATCTATTCTCTCTGCTCTTTTTTTACTCCTGCATCTTGATTGTCTAACTGTCAAGAGCGTTTCCTACTCGCGAATGATTAGAATCGCATACGGGCCGTGCGCTTGCTCAGACGCCGGTACTCTACCAATAAGCTGATCAGAAAATTCATTGGCTGCTTGCTTATGTTACTTTCACAACGTATAGTTGAATCCCTTAAGATGAATCTCCATATTTTCTTACGTAACTAAAGCCCAAGAATGTTGTTATATGTGCTTCATCCAATCCTTTAAGTTGTCAAATTTTCCTCATGATACCCTGAATTGCATGAAATTCAATGATAACCAAAAAGCAACTGTAAGTCAATTGCTATGTCCACTTGGCTCAATCATCTTAATGGTTGAATCTATAATTGACAGGTAAAGCTTCAAGTAATTAATGCGATAAAACAAATAGCCTCAAGCGATGTTGTCCAAGGTCATGGTTGCTCATCAACCGATTGCGTTCACTCATAATTAAATACAAGTCATACATACTTCGTAAAGCGCCGGGCGCTTAACGCCTCGAAAAATGTTTGTTAACGTTGGTCATTAAGCTCAAAGCTCATCTCATTATAGAGTTAGTGTTCCGAGGGTGTTGGAAGGGAAAGAGTGAAAGAGTAGTAGCAGTGGCCAAGGACTAATGGTGCAGCCATTTAAAAGCCTAATGAATACGCGCATTTCTCAATCACTAAACGTAGACTTCTTTTTTTGATGCTCACTGGCAATGTTGATAATGGTATGAATCTTTTAGAATATGACAAATGCCAACTTGAATTAACGCACAGTAGATTCTATCAGTTCCGAAGGGATTGGAAATATGTACGTACTGATAGAATTGGATTTATGATAAATAAACACCATTAAGCTGAGGACAAAATAGATCAGCTTAAGATAAAGAGTTTTTAATTTGGATCAAACTTCAAAGCCTATGGATATCGATTTGCAATAGGATTTAAATGGATACAAAATACTGTATCCATTAATAATACTGCAACTATAATAAGAGGATTGTGAATTTAAGTTGCAGCGATAATGTAGAATCATTTTTTTTCTAAAAATCTTCTTTCCTCTCCCTTTCAATTGATTATAATATTAAAAATCGTACAAAAGGTAAATAATAAAATTAATATTCCTTTATTGAATTACTCAAAGATTATTCTGATGTTTCTTGCCTATTTTATTGTTCGACAACTTCCTGATTCAAAATATCTCTAATCCATGCATGGACTACCCAAGATTAAAAAAAAACTATCAACCTTAGAGAAACACTGCCAGTACCTCTGTAAATACCAAAAGATCCAAGCTTGTCGAAATATTCGATCGAACCGCCGCGCCGGTATCGAGCGACTGCAGCAGAAACTGCCAACAAACTCGACGCTACATACACTTGCGATAAAGTCTCCCTCTCTCTCTTCCCGGCGCGCGATTGATCGGGGGCGATTCAACAATGGGCGCCACTGCGGCACCGCTAGAAAAGCCCCCTTCCCACCCCATTGTCTTAAACGTCCCGTCTCCTCTCGAAATTCGAAACTTTTTCGCCTCTGCCAAGCGATCGATCGGCGATTTTCTGCGCCGCGTTACTTTGTTATAGACCGGCGACGCGCGGGATTTTTTTGACCGCGAGGATGATAAGCGATGTCATTAAAGCGACTGTCTAAAGACTCGTTGTATCTCGCTTTGCTCGGAGTGAAAGTCGCGATGCTTTGTATTAGCTATGGGGTTTCGTACAGTACGGGCGAAAAGTTTTCTTTCGGCTATAGAGTGAATTATGCAGAAAATATAATTAGAATTTACAATCTTAATATTGCTTAGTAATGTTTTAAATTGCTATTCAATTTTTATTACAGCAAAAGCATTTATTGATACCCAAACGTGATATTTTTTTAATAGGTAAGACAGTTTCTGAGTAGTGTCAAAAAAATGCACAACACTGAAAACGATCGGCAACTCGTTACTCCGAAATTTTTCAATGTTTAGTCTTGTGTACCTCGGGTATCACAAGCTACGAGAAAGTCAAGCCTCAAAGCCGTCATAGTAATTACAAAGCAAGCGATTATATTACTTCGACTACAACTTGTAAGACGATACTTTATTGAAAATTCTCGTTGCATTAGTAAACGCTCGTTAATGCTATCGTAAGAAATAAATTCCTGTCAACGCAAAAACTGAGGGACTGAAACACCGCGTCGCAAAACTGTACTAACGATTTTCTCATTTTCATAAGAATGCCCCGATTTCGTAATCGGTCAAAATGCGTAATGTTATTCTATTGTCAGTACCCACGCAACGCACAAAAATGCATAAGTTTCTGAGAAAACGAAGAAAGAAAGTTTAGATTTTGTAAGCCTCTATAATCTATGCAAATTGACAAAGCAAAATGGCGCTCAATTTTTTCTTCTTATCGTAAAAAATGACTACTGAATGCATGAGCGTGTAATACTTAACGCATGTCGAAAACCAGTTCGTGCGATGCGCCAAATTTAGTTCATTCTATTTTTATACTAAAGTAACGGATTTTAATAGAAAAAAATATTACTTTGCGAAAACAACAATTTAAATTTAAATCCAAATATAAATACTCAGAATTAAATTTTTTAAATCAAATCTAAACACTCTTTTATCACTGCAACTGTTCAAAAGTATATTGGTTTCACGATAAAAAAAGAGATATATCTATTTATGTTACACTGAAATTTCCTTACCCTCGATGCTGCAATTATCTTTAATTATACAAAGTTTCAAGCAAAATTTCAGCACCGTTAAAAATAGTTAAGATAAAATTTTGTGAATTTTTAACCAATTATTTTTCAAGGTATTGTCAAAATTCACTCATAAAACTTTATATGATGATAAACATAGTCACAAAGTAAAGGACAAATGGATTCAAGTTTTGCATTAAAGAATACTTTTTACCTAGGTAATATTTTTTATTTTATAACTCCAGGTACTCTCTAAACGTGAAAAAGTATGAATTTCTTCAAGCCTTAAAATAAAGAAGATATTTAAATTAATAGCTTTCGGACTCCCTTTCAAACTAATGAAACCGTCACTCTATCTACTGCATAATTTCTGTAGCCTAAAAATAATCTCACCTACCCAACGGTTCAAGATTGATCTTATCCACATACGTTTTAAGTACCTCCGATCGTCCAAAAGCAAAATAAAGGTAAATACAATTTTCTATAAAACTTTCATCCACGCATGTAAACGCAGAGCTCGTATACAACCGCGAGGACATTGAAAACGAGGCAAGTCACGCATGCTTAGAAAGATAATCAATCTCTCGTGAATTATTAAGATTTCCTTCCCTCCTACGCCGAGACCCTCCATATCCACGAGAAGATAATAATTTTCTCTCTGTTGCTTCTCTCTTACTTACGTACACACCGACGGGAAAATTCCGTGTTGCGCGTAATTGCCGCGGAGCGCGCGCGCAAAGTGTCGTCGAGTTCACTTACCTGAAACAGAAAGAAAAAAAACACATTAGTACATCGAAAACGATATTCGCGCTAGTATATTTATATTATAACGAGCTTGTGCAATCTTTGTACGAGCGTCGAGTGCGCGCGCTATTAATTTTTATGGAATGCCTTGTTTTGATAAATGATGCTCGGCGCTGTGTTGCGTCCGCTCGCTGGTTATATATGCAACGCTTTTTTTTTTCACTGGAGAAGAGGATATTTTATAGCCAAGGTGCATTAAAAATACATCGCGCGGAATTTTGCGGGTCAATGAGAATACGGATTATGCACGGAGGTTCAATGCTTCTCGAGACGAGGTTCGTGACTGCGTGAATAGTAAAGTTTTATATATTGATTCTAGTTTTTTAGAGTTCAAAGTTTAATTTGAATAAGATTTTATTTACTGCATCTGGTAGATGCTCTTAAAAGTTTAGTGGTCTTAAACATCTTAAACATTTATACACGTTCCTTAGACGTTCCTTAAGCGTATAATCTATAATTTACATCTTAATGGTGCACGTTAATTGCACATGTACTTAGCATCTTCAAGTACTTGCTTCAATTATTTATTTATCTGCATACAAATTATTAAATCATCTCGCAAATACATTCACAATAACAGTACAGTAACGAACTTTGAGCCGTACACATTTCTATTTTATCATTCATATGATACATAACCATTCGTGGAACTTTGCTAAAACACCGTTTTACCAAGGAAAAACTGTAGCATTTCGCAATGCCGGAGAAAAACAAAAAAGTCTCTTCGCCAAGCTCGAACCTCACCCACGCAGAACAAATATTTGGCCGGTATACGAAGGCTAAAGGAAACGGCGAGGCTGCCGATGCAAGAAGTTCACGAAGCTATATACACACACCGTCGTATCAGGCGGAAGAAAAAGAAGCATCGTCAGCCGAACGGACAGGAAACGATAAACCAGAAGCGCTAGAATATAAAACTTCAGCTCTCTCACTCTCTCTCTCTCTCTCTCTCTCTCTCTCTCTCTCTCCCATATCCTGCGATCTCTTCTCGCCGGCATAAATAAAATACTCATCTTTTGTCGTGATAAATAGAGGAAGTAGCTGGAACAGCGAGCGGCAGACAGAAGAGGGCGGACCTCGCTTCGAAAACCCAAGGCCGTGGAGAAAGTGGATGCAGAGAAGGAGAGAGAGAGAAAAAAAAGAAGAGAGAGAAAAAAAAGAAGAGAGAGAAAGAGAGAAAGAGAGCGACCCCTCGGCTAGACGCGTGCAACAACCCTTCTTTTATTATAATCTCTCTCTCTCTCCTCACATGGAGACTCGTTGGTCGTTGGACTCTAGCTCGATATCTCTAGTATATATGGAGAGGCAGATGCTGTGCAGT